>CM038222.1:74329075-74497692 GCA_021442155.1 Cymbidium sinense | reverse complement strand
AAACAAAATTTAAATATCAAAATATTATTAGATATTTTGGCATTAATTTAGAAACTATTAGAAATGATAATTCTTTAATTACTCACAAAATATAAACCCAATTGAACTAAAATTTTTAGGATATATACTTGTTGTAAATATCTACTTTATATATATACATTTCAAGACAATCAAAGCCCTAGTCCAATAGGAATCATTTTTAGACATCTTAAGGTTAATTAAATTAAATAATTAGTATAAAATTATAAAAATTATAAAAATACATTTGAGTGTCTCAAAACATTTTCAATAACTTTAGAGACCCTAACAAAATTAATTAAAGACTCTAAATTTGATTAAATCACAAAATTACTTAATTACTGCTTCATAGGGCATTAAAATTCAATGAATTGAATTAATTAAGTCAAAAATTCAAAAGTTCATAGAAATTCAACAATTAAGCCAAAAAAAATATAAATAATCATTTTCTATATTCATATTTTAGAGAAAAAATTTAACAAAATTAAAAGCTTTAAATTTTATGAAATATTTTGGCTTTAATTTAGATATTATCAATAAAGATAATTTTTAACTTACTCCCAAAATACAAACTCAATTGAATTAAAGTTTTGAGGTAGAAACTTTGTGCAAATATTTTAGCATAAAGATTTCAAGTGAGTCAAAGCACTAGATGAGAGTTGTAATTTTTAGATATATTAGAGATATTTAAATAAAATAATTAATATAAAATTCATGAAATCATAAAAATACACTAAAATGATTTAAAACATCTTAATAACATTAAAGACTTTTGGGCATTTGTTGACTTCATGAGCCCTACCTATAAGATTGATTTTGATCATAACAAACACATGTTCAAATACTACTAATCAAGTTAAATTTAAGTGTATAGAAAAATTCTTCGATTCCAAGTTCTTCAGTCAATTTAGAATGCTAAAGCTATTGGATATGAATTGGGTAGAAATTTTTCTAGAAATTACTATATTAATGAAAATGAAAACCTCACTAAGATAAGATAAATGATTCATTCATTTTTAAATTGTTCATTCTAAAATTATTTCTATTTTCTATATCTTAATATTATAATTATTCATTAAGTTATCTATTTTGGATAGTATAAACTAAATACATAAAATAAGTTCCATTAAATATGTATTCAAGCAAGATAAATTATGTTTAAACTTTATTAAATTATTTCCATGCTATTCATAATTTTTATTCACATTGTTATTACATGAAAATTGAATTATCCTAAAATTATCCTTTTCTCTTATTCTCCCCTATTATTCTTTCTTCTTCTCCTCATATTATTATTTTCATCTTAACATTGTTTAGGTTGAATATTTTAATGGATTTTGTGTAATAAAATGTTTGAATTTCATTCAAAAATTTTCATATAATATTCCCTCATTTTTCATATTTTAAAAATTCAATTATTTAAATTTTGGATGTTGAATTATTTTAAATTATTTTTTGAATTCAAACTTCTTTATTCATGACATATGCTTGCTAAATCAAATCAAACTTTTTGTGGAATATTTTAAATTGCCCAAGCATGATTTATTATGATTATTTAGAGCTTGATTAATTTATAAAAAGTTATTTTAACTTTAAATTCAAATCATCCTTCTTTTCCAAAATAATTCCTTTTAAAATTAACCCATTTTAGGAAAGTATTTAGGGAGTCACTTTGTTTTAAATTTAAATAAATTTGTATATTATTTAAAAATTTAATAGATATAATATAATTAGCTTTGATCTTAATTGATTCATGGATTAATTTGAGAATTTTCTAAT
The DNA here is from genome assembly GCA_021442155.1 of Cymbidium sinense. Taxonomy (NCBI): domain Eukaryota; kingdom Viridiplantae; phylum Streptophyta; class Magnoliopsida; order Asparagales; family Orchidaceae; genus Cymbidium; species Cymbidium sinense. The sequence goes on along the minus strand of CM038222.1, from coordinate 74,495,895 downwards.
TATAAAAACTCTCTTTGTGGAATTCCTTAAGGAAAATTTCCATAGATTTATTTTATTCAAAATCCCCTCCTTCATATCAAAACTTCTTGGCTAAAATTTTCCATAGGTTCTCCTCTCTCTCTTTAGCCATGATTCATAAAACTTTCCACATTGGCTTGAATCAAGTTTTAAAGGATCCTCTTGCAAATCCTTGATTGATCCTTATTCATTGATTTGAAAGTCAAATTGTTGCCAATTTAATTTTCCTCTCATTCTCTCATGCCTTGGCCAAACCTATACTCCCTCTTTTTCTATTTAAGAGCCTTATTTCAACTTGAAAAAGGTTCCAAAAAGCTATTATTCTCTCTTGTCTTCTTGCTCACCTTTCACCACCTTAGCTGATCTAAAGATTGATTGGGAAAAGTTTGTGTTTCCTCCCTTGACCGAAAGCATCATAGCCTTGCTCTTAAATTTATAAGGTGCTAAGTTCTTATATTTGATTATTTCTTTAAAGTTATAAAGTTATTTAAATTATCTTGTGTTTATTCACTTCATAACCTTTAATTTTATTTTATTTTTTAGAAGAAACATAAAAAGATTACTTTATTTTGTGCTTAGGTACTTGATAATCCTTTGGGTTCTTGTTTGGTCGAAAGCTAACATATGGAGATAAATTTATTTGGAGCTTAATCATTTGATAATCCTTTTATTTCTTATTTGGTTAAAAGCTCTTACAAATAATTTTAATTTCCTAGTGCTTAATCATTTGAATATATATTGTTTATTACTTTTGCCTAAAGTTTTATATAGGTTGGTCAAATTTGATTGTGTTTAACATCTCATCTCATTTACTTTCTATTTGGCCCTAATTCATCTCTTGCATAAATTATTTTATGCTTATTGATTACTTATCTTTAATTGGTTTGTATATATATATATATATATATATATATATATATATATATATATATATATATATATATATATATGTTATGTGATAGCTTTCTTGTGGTATGATTCTATTATTCAAGTGATTATCAAAGATTTCTTAATTGCAAACTCATTTATCATTTGGACTTAACTCATTTTTTGTGAAAAAGTTTTCAAACCAAAATTATGTGATTTAATATTTTATTTCAAGTTGGTTCATATTCCAATTTAAGTTTGCATTTGAATAAAATCAAATCATTTCAAAATCTTTTAAAGTTCATTCATAGTAATAGACTTGCATTAAATATTTGATTGAAGATTTTATTTCAATTTCAATTTAAAGTTCTCTTTTTTATTAATATTTTCTTGCCTTAATATTAGTATTGATTGTGAGTGTAAAAATATTTTAAAATTGAGAGTTATTTATATCTTTCTTTTTCCTTATTTTTGATTTCTTGTTGGGTTGTACTTACAGTAAAAAAGTACATGTTGGGTTGTACTTACCTATTAAAGAGAGTATGTGTTGGGTTGTACTTGATTATGAAGGAGATTATTGGAGATTTGTTGTGATCTCAATTTTATTTTAATGAATTCCTAGCCTAGGTGGCTAGGCATGGACATAGATCAGTTTTGGGGTTTGACCGAACCACATAAAAATCTCAGTATTTTCTTTATTTACTTTCCTACACTTTACTTTTCTCGTATTGCCTTTCTGTCATTTCATTTCACTAAACCATTATTATTAAGTATGTAAGTTTTCTAAAATTTATTTTTAAAACCCAATTCAAGATCTTTTAAAGTTCATTCATAGCAACTTGTATTGTTTACTTGCATTAAATACTTGATTGAAGATTTTATTTCAATTTCAATTTAAAGTTAAAGTGAGCTCTCTTTTTATTAATATTTGATTGCCTTAATATTAGTATAGATTGGGTTGTTAGTGTAAAAATATTTTAAAATTGAGAGTTGGATTTATATCTTTCTTTTTTTTCTTATCTTGATTTCTTGTTGGGTTGTACTTACAAGTTAAAAAAGTATATGTTGGGTTGTACTAGCCTATTAAGGAGAGTATGTGTTGGGTTATACTGGATTGTGAAGGAGATTATTGGAGATTTGTTGTAATCTCAACTTTATTTTAATGAATTCCTAGCCTAGGTGGCTAGGCATGGACATAGATCGGTTTTGGGGTTTGATCGAACCATGTAAAAATCTCTATGTTTTCTTTCTTAACTTTTCTACACTTTTCTTTTCTCAGATTTCTCACATTTCATTTTTTTCTAAAGTACTATTATTAAAGTTCATTCATAAACTTGTACCGCATGCATTACTTGATTGAAGATTTTATTTCAATTTCAATTTAAAGTTAAAGTCAACTCTCTTTCTATTAATATTAGCTTGCCTTAATATTAGTATAGATTGTGAGTGTATTTTAAAATTGAGAGTTAGATTTATATCTTTCTTTTTTCTTGTCATGATTTCTTGTTGGGTTGTACTTACTTAAAAAAAAAGTACATGTTGGGTTGTACTTACTATTAGAGAGTAATGTGTTACTTGTTTGACTGTGAAGGAGATTACTATAGATTTGTTGTAATCTCAACTTTATTTTGATGAATTCCTAGACTAGGTGGCTAGGCATGGACATAAATTGGTTTTGGGGTTTGACCAAACCATGTAAAAATCTTTGTATTTTCTTTCTTTACTTTCTTGCATTTTACTTTTCTTGTATTTCTTTTCTATCATTTCATTTCACTAAAGCATTATTATTAAGTATGTAAGTTTTCTAAAATTTATTTTTAAAACCCAATTCAACCCCATCCCCTTGGGTGTTATAGCTAAGTAAAAGAATTTAACCACACCTCTTAGATTTGATTAGATCTTAGTATCATTTAATTTAGAGTTTAATAAAAGGCTAAATTTGAATTACTTAATTTAATTAACCTAGAACTTTAAAAGTTCATAAGAGATTAACCATTTAGTCAAAGAAATATGAATGACCCCTATATGCATTCACTTTTTAAAAGGAATCTAACAAAATTGAAAATCTTAAAATTTTCTAGATACTTTAGAAATAATTTAAAAATTATAAAAAATGATAATTTTTAATTACTCTTAAATTGTATGCTTAATTAGCTTAAAATGTTTATAATAAGTTCATCATATTAGTGTACACTTCCCATAAAATTCTCATGGAATTTGAGCTATCGAATCAAAAGTTAGGAATTTTAGATTGCATAATGATCAAATTCACTCAATAATTAATTAAAAAATTCTAAAAATTGTCCAGTTTGTACTTTAATGTATATATATACTTTCCTAACATGAAGACACTTAAGAGAAATTATCCCTCGGTTATTATTGAAACTCAAATCACCAATAGGATTAATTAGTAATTAATAATTCATTAAATGACCTAGGACATAAAAAATTCATAACTATGTTAATCTCTAAAAATTATTATTAACCCTTCTTTATGCTTAGATAATGGAGAGCTCTACAATGAAATCAAAAGTCTCAAATGTTTTTTTGGAATTTTGAGTGTAATTGCTTAATTGGGATTTTTCTCATTTATTTAATTAATAATAAGATATATGCCCAAATGCATTAGAATTTTTAAGGTATATTTTATTTACATTTATATACTTTTAATTTTCTCATAATTCATAGGCTTATATTTCATGCTTTGTTAAACATTTTATTCTATTCAGCATTAATTGGATTTAATAATTATTAAAGCTTAATAAATCATAAAACTCAGGTTTCAAGCCTTCAATCATTTAATAGAGAGGGACATGGGAGAATAATAGGTTCAATGCCTCCCTGATCATGTTAATTACCATAGGCAATTAAAATCCTTTAATTAATTTTAATTATTCTTAAGTGATGTAAAATACATGTTCAATTAAAAATTGAAAGACTTATGATATTTAAAGCTTCTCATTAGCTTGAATGCACACAATTGATCATATACTGAGTTATTATATATCTTAAATATTGTAAAGATAACTATGCTTATTTTCAAAGTATGGACTCAAATGTGGATTACAGATCATCCTCTACTTTCAATATATTATAAATTAAATATACATGTTAATTTAAAAGATAAAGATTTTTAATCACTGTATGTTCAATAAATATTATGGTATATTTATAAAACCCATATATATATAGTTTGAAGGATTTACTTACCTCTATCTTTTGATAAAATGAGAGGCATAATGAATATCATCATGATGGAATTCTTAAGTTGTTTTTTTTAATTCCAAGAAATGATTAATAAGGATTATAATGTTATTTAATCTTAATTAAAATTAAGATCTAATTAAAATACAATATTTAATTAAATCAACTAAAATTAATAAAATTCATCTATTTGATTTCATTAAGAGTAGGTGGGGAAAAATTTATGACACCACAAAGATTTTAGAATTTCTTATTTAGGTAATTAAATGCATCATTAAGGAATAAATATATTATCTTGAAAGATAAATATGTTATCTATAATGGATTTCAAGTACTTAAAGAGGACTCTAATCCTAATGGGTCTTTTAATATTCCATATATTTTTTCTCTTGAATGATAGGGAAAAGTTGGACAAGGTTTATTTCATGCCAAGTTTGTAGTTCCTTATAAGGGCAAGTCCCTATAGTTAATTACATTCTAGGAAGATAGGAAATTCTTTCTATGAACACTCTCAATAAATAAATAGACTTTTATTTTTATGGATTTAGCTTGTCTTAAATGGATGTTGAATTTAGAATTTTAATAAGGAATGCTTTAAAGGGAAAGACTTCTTTTCAGAGGCCAATTGAGATTGAGTAGGAAATGCTTAGGAAATGCTTATAGATAATGGGATACTCAAGAAGCATTTTAACTATCCTATTATTTTTACATTTTGAGAAAAATTTAATGAAATTATGAATAGACATTTTATTAGAAATTAGGAACTTAGATTCTAACAATACCAACAAAATGTGGTTGAAGACTTATTCCAATAGGATGCTTTGAACCATATGTCATAAATGCTTCTAACATAAGTTAAAGGCTAACCTAATATAAATTTATTGAGAATTATTAGCTCTTTTCCTACCATAGAAAATGAACCTATCATTGACTCTTTTGGACTTATAACCTATGGAGAAAGGTTACCGCCTAACACCACCTAAACAATTTTAAAACTATGAGTCCAATCTTATGTATGAATAATGGTTATTAAATTTAGAAAGGAAGCTAAGAACTTAACTTACTATACTAAGATAATGTTTGGCATGTTATGCACCTAACTAATGTAATAAATTTTACTTTTATATATTTGACTCACATTCATTTTAGATACTTTGGGTATGTAGTTTGTGCCTACAATGATATAGTTAGAAATGGTAGCTAAATCAAAATAAGAAATCACATTTTCCCTAAGAAGGTAGTCATTCTCAAAGGTTAGATGCCCCTTATGTGCAATGAGTGAAGCACCTAATTCAAGGAGAATGAATAATATGCTCTCACTGGTTCACAAAATCTAATTATTTCTAGATATTTTATGTTATTCCTGCTTTCAATTAAAGTGGTTATGAATTTTTATTTTATATTTGAGTTATTTAGTTTTCTAGAGCCTAACATTCGCATTTCATCACAGAGCACAACACAAAAGAAACCAGGGAAAAGGATATATTTATATTTCCCCCAAAATAAATCAAGCCAATTTAAATTAATAAAATAGGCCAATGTGCTCAGGTACTATTATACACCCAAGAAGAAAGCAAAAATGGACAGTTGAGCTCTACCCTCATATAGACTGACCTTCTAAAAGTTTTGATCTATAGGGGGTCTTCCTCTAGGATCATCACCTTTTTCAGAGTCCTTCACATACTTCACAGGAGACCACCAATTGGTAAAGTAGACTCCTACTATTCTTATATCCCATGGATCCTAACTTAATTCTAGGCTCATTACATTTTAAAATATTAAAAATAAATTTATAATCCCTTCAAAACAAGTGTTAATAAATACACACAACATACCAACAGTTTATATTTAAAATATGCAGGCTTTGCATTAGATGTCTGCCAAGGCCATCTATCTTATTAAGCTATGCTTAAGCATTTAAGCAACACTTGCAAGCAAACAACATTTATTTTATATTTATTATAGTAGCCCATTTAAGTATAACCTCCTGCAAAATATAGCATTAGCCTAAAAGAATGCCTAAACATCCATACTAGGCCAACAATCCTATATTCATCGTCTAAAAATAATACACCACAAAATAAGAAAAAGCATCATATTATCCCACACCAAAAAACATCACAGATCATCAATCTAATCAAAATCTAGGGTTGGTGACCAAGCATTCTAGTGTATCAAAAGAGGGCTTGTGTGGTATGATTGTGCTAGGCTTTTGTTTAAGCTCAATTTAAAGTTTTGGTTTAGTTTAAAATTTAATCTTTTACTTTTTATAATCTTATTTCATAGGTATGTGCCATTGTTAAACAAAGGTTCAAGGTATCAGGACCTCCTTCAAACTAATAGCCTTGTGACTCAAGGTGTCCAAATTATATATAATATGATAACTAGTTATGAAATGTTTTAGTATAATTTGGTTTATTTTATTTATTTTTAGAATTTTTTAATTTACCATTAAAAATTTTAAATTTAAAATTATTTGATGATTTCATCAGTTTATTTTCATTGTAGATTTATTTTTGTGTTAAGGTTGAAATTTAAGTTTTAAAGAATGAAAAATAAAATAAATTTCATTTGAGTAGAACCCAACTCTATTCAATCATTCTATATCCTAGTTTAATGAGATTTTCATCCATTTTAAGGGTCAAACTAAGATCCTAAGTATCTTAATCAACCACTTTTGAATTCATTTGAATGATTTATTTTAGGTTGTGTTTGATTTGAATAATGTTTTAATTTTCTTTTAAGGTTAGAGTTTATGTAATGTAATGTTATTAAGATTTGGAGACTTCATTCTTACCTTTCTTTTGTCTTGATTAATGTTTCTTTAGTTTAGTCTATTACCTTTAATTAAAATTCAAAATGTTTCTTTAAGTCTTCATCAAAGTTTATCTTGTCATCATTTTATTTAATTTCATTTTAATTTAATTTGATATCAAATGATTTGATTCATTTATATTTTATGTTATTTAATTTTTATATTATTTAAGATGTATATAGTTTCAAAATTTAAACTTATATTTATCCTTATGCTTCTTATGATTTGATTAAAGTTTCTTAATTTAATTTATGGACTTTGATATATAATCTATAATTAAGATTTAAGGTGTTTCCTTAAATATTAATTAAGAGTTTAATCATATATCATGATTAAATTTAATTTGATGTTTACTTTTAAGTTCTTCTTGGTTTCAAGTGATTACATTTATTTATTTTTTGCCATTTACCTTTTAAGTTTTATAAGATGTGTATAGTTTCATAGCTTGGGTTTCTTTTAATTATTGAATGTTCATTTAATTGCATATGTTATTTAATTTATTAGAGTTGATTTCATTTATTTGTTTCATTAATGTTTAGTTTCATTTGACTTAAATGAGTTAACTTAGTCAATGTAAGTTGATTTTTATTTCATACTTAATTTTATGTTTTGATTTCATGACTTAGCATTTATGCAATCCATTATAATTCAATTTCATAATTTTAAATAATTCATTAACCTTGGAATTTTTAATTTATAATTTAATTCGATTTTAATTGACTATTATACATTAAAAATTTATTATTTTATTGAATCTTTAAAAGTAAAGTTTGTTTAGTAATCATAACCTTAGAAAATGAGCTACTTTGGGCACCAATCCAAACTTAGGCCATTTCAAACTTCTAGGTTATTTAGATTTAGTTAATTTGATTAATCATTTTTATTTGTATTTGGAATTACATTATTCATTAAAATTAAAAAATTTAAGTAATCTCAATATTAAAATGCTATATTTGGGTATGAAATTTAGAGGTTGATTAACATTAATTTTTAATTAAATAATTGGTTTATTATAATCTTATTAATTTAATAATTCAAGATTTAGTTAATTTCTTATATTCTTAATTATTCTCTAAGCCTTAAATGCATATAATTAAATTCCTTTACTTCAGATGATTAAGTAATTTTCTTAAGTATTATGATGTTATTGAAGATGTTTTGAATTGGTTTCATAAAATTTTATAATTTCTATATTTTGACCTAAGGATTGAAAATTCTACAACATATGATCAAGAGGTTATTTAGCTTTGAAATCTTTATGAAATTTTGGGTTTCTAGCTAATTTAATCTACCTAAAGCTTCATCTTAATAAGATGTATATTTTAAAACAACTTAAGGATTTAAGTATTTTAATAAAACCTAAATTAAGCCCTAATTGGAAGGAATTCTTTTGGTATTTTTAATTTTCCTTGATTCCTCTTTGAAGATAAATCCATCGACGATTTATTTAGAATTTTTTAAGTTTGGTTGAATTATTATGATTTTTCAAAGTTTAGATTAAATATTAGATTTAATTAATCCATTTAATTACTTAATTATGTTATTTTGAGGTATATTAGTTTCAAGAGAGTTTTAATATTTTATTAGGTTCATTAATGTATATTGTAATCTTTGGGATTGATTCTATGCTTTTTTCTTAATTTTTTGAGCTATTATAATTTTAATTTATTAAGGTTTTAGGACTAAAATTTCGAATTCATTAATTGATACTAAATAAATTCCCAAATTTTACCTAAGGTGTATTTTACCCTCAATTTCAATTACCCAAAGTTTAATTTTAACTAGATTTATATTTTGGGTTTAATTTAAGTTTGATTATTTTTAATTAAATCTAAATTAACCCAAAAATATGTAATAAAAATTGTTGAATTTGGCTTTAATGAATTCTTCTCATCGAGATGAAACCATAGAGTCTTTATTTACATTTTTTTGTTGAGTATTTGATTTTTTTATAATTTTTTAAAGTTCTACCCTTTTTTTAGTATTTTTTAAACTTAAAAAAATCCTTTTTTTTAAATAGTCAATGCCACCTGTCATTAATGTTGCACCACTTTACACGCGGTGACGCATGATTCAGCCACACAGGATCTACATGCACCCTACATTATTTGGTGGGATGTTCGACCATCTAGTTAAAGATCGATGACCTTAGATCATCCCATGGTTTCTTTAAGATGATTAATCAAGCAATCCAAAAACATGAATGTTCATTCCATATAGAATGAACGGATGGTTGTGATTTCATATTCTCCATTTGCAGAGGTGATTAAGCACCATCCAATTTTTACAACTAATCACCAATAATCTATGCAATGAAATTACATGATTATGATTGCAAAATAATCAAGAAGTGGTTTTAAAGAGATCTATACAATTTGATCGATCTTAGGGTTTACTTCACATCATAAATGACAAATGCCATGGGTTGGCTTCCATCATACCATGGCTTGAGTCTCAATGGTGGTTTGTATTTCAAAACCATTCAAGGAGGTGATACAAAATTTTGAGGAAGAATCATTACCTCTCTTTGGATCAATGTGGAGATGGATGTCCACCGTGGCACATAGGAATTTGGAGTCAGGTGCAATCGTGGGAGCTTGGGAGGAGGGGGAAGGTATGTTTGGGTGCAATTTTACTTGGAGAAGGTGATGGAGTCCAAAGAGAGAGAGAGAGAGAGAGAGAGAGAGAATTTATTCTTCTTCTCCTTTTTTAAGTTTGGCCTAGAGCTACTTCATTGGATTTCAATGGAGGTTGTCGACCATAGGTAATTGAACTCTAATGATGGGGCTATCAGGTCAAACATTTTTTTGAATATCTTTTTATTTAACATAATTTAATTTATTTCATTTGTTGGATTAGATTTATATTTGAGTTTCTATTGTGTTTGTTTAATGATTTATGATATTCTTAATAATTAATTCTATTTAATTTGAAATTAAATTTTATTTCTTCATAAATGAACCCATCTTAGATTAAGTTAGGTCAATTTAATTGGTTCATTTGGTTAAAGTGTAAGTGGATTAAATTATATTTGGGGTGATTTAATTTAATTAATTTGATTATTTTTAAGATTAATTTTCAAGTTTAACCCACCTTAATCCAAATTGAAATTTATTTGGGATAAATGCTCAAATTAGTCAATCCAATAATTAAAATTATGTTCATTTATGACTTTCAAATGGTTTTGGATGGTTTGTTTAATGTAATTCCAATTTTCATATAGATTTTAAGAGGATTCATGGTTCATTTGGATCAAATGATCTAATTAGCCCATTTAAAACCTTACATTTTAGATTTTTTTAGATTAATGTTTAAACATATTCATTTGATTACTTTGAGTCCTTGGAATGATTTAATTTAGTCAAATTTTGGGGAATTGACCTTCAATTTCCCAAATAGGTCAACCCAAGATCAAGTGACTTAATTGATCATCTTGACCATCATTCATTTTTATTTTTTAAGTTTGTTTATGTTCATGTATTGCCTTTATGTTTTTATTCAATTTTACTTTATTTTGATTTTATTTTAATTTCTTTAGGTTTAGTTAATTTTAGCTTAAGTAGGATAGTTAGTTAACCATCCCAATTACCTTAGTCTAAGCTCACTTGGATTTAGATTTTAAATAGAATGTGTTTGATTCAATCATTTGTTTAGATTTAAGTTTGGTTTTGATTCACCACCTATTAGAAGGATAAGTCACCATGAGTAGTCAAGTGCCTAATTATTCTTAATATAGGATTCATTCTAATTTAAGATTGAAGATGTTGTTAATCATCATGAGGTCCAATATGTGTATGGAGTAACTATTACCACATATTAGTTGATCAAACTAATCAACATATTGATTCAACAATCATTACAAGTGGTTAAAATATTACTTTAAATTTGAGCTTAGATTAGTTGACCTCACTTAGTGAGCCATCCTTCTCATCTAATCTTCTAAGCACTATCTCCTTAGTGATAAGACACTTGACTGGAACACTAAAACCAAGCCAAAGACTTAGGGAGGTATACTTTAATATTAGGTTATGCCTTAGAGCATAGGTCTTATATATGGCTAAACCAAAACCCATGCTAGACAATAAAACCAAGTATAAATCTCAAATTGAATCTTGTACATATCCAAGCTCCAAGCTAAAAGATTAAGTCCTAACTAAGTTCATTCTACCATGGATCCATTCATGAACAAAGCATTGTGTGAACCAAACCCAAACTTATTTTCACAAAAGCAATTCCAATCATTCAAAATTTTAAACCCTTCCAAAACCAAACCAATTGAACTAAACCAATAATTAAGTTTATTTGACCCAAATGGTCTAAATGAGCCAAAAAATAAATCAATTGGAATCAAAGCCATCAATCAATCCAAACAAATCATCAAACTCAATTCAACTAATCAACCACTAACCATTTATCAACTTGACCCAAAGTGACCTAAAGGACTAAGAACCAAACCTTATTCCAACCCACTAATAAACCAATGACTCTTCAATCATATCATTGAACATGACTTGACCACCAATTTGTCCTAACAATTAATTGGACTAATTTTGTCAAACCAAAAGTCCAAAATCCAAATCATAAATCCAATTCAAAACCAATGCTCTAATCAATCATGAATTGATTGTTGAACATGATCAACCTCTAATTAATGCAATTTGATCAAACCAACCAAATTGACCCATTTAGCCTAAATTGTCTCTATTCAAATTAAAATTAATTTAAACCAAAACTACAATCATCAAATGATCAATTAAACTTAAACCAACCTTCACCCAATTTGGCCACTTTGACCAAATTTATCAACTTAACCCATTTGACCCAAATGACTAAGTGAACCAACATCAAACCCATTTCAAATTATACCAAATCAATTGAAACATTCAAATCATCATATGAAAATACCCAAACCATCAATCAATCCACCAATTACTCCAACCTAACCTAATTGAACCTAAATTGAGCCAAACCAAGTCCAAACCCAAAAGAACTTGGCATGACTCATCCTTGACCATTCAGCCCAAATGAACCCAACCATGGTGGCCAAATGGGTCAAAACTCATAATCAACTCATCCAAATGAGACAAAATCATTTGATGGTCTCACTCAACCATGACATTTAGCTCATTTTGGACAAGGACCATTAAACCACTTGACCCAATTTGATCAAGAATGAGTTCACCCATGGCTCATTAAACATTCAAAAGGTACACATTTCCAAGCCCATTCATATCAAAGCCATTAAATTGTCACTTTAACCAAAAACCAAAATCATCCCAACCATCATCAATTAAATATCTCCCCATCTAATTCAAATGACAAGATTTCCTTGAGTGATTTGATCCCAAAGTTTCTCAATCCACCCATGCTCCAAATGAACCCAAGTGAATGAAATCACCCATTTGTCAACCTCACTTAAACTCCACAAACTAAAATTAACTCATACCACATTCCAATCACATTGAAAGAAAATGATTCCTAATTGATTCTATGAAGGCACCAACCAATTGAGCTTCACGGTGGCATTTGGTCCATAGACCTATCAGTAAGAAGGCAACTCAAGAGCATCTCAACAAGGCTTCGTCCCATCAAGGCAAACCTGCCTCAGTTGTTGGACTATCAGTCTTTAGCTCAAGCAAGGTAAAGTCTAATAAACTATAGAAAATTTATTTGGTGATGGTATTTTGTGAAGAGTTTTATGATTTCATAATTTCCACCATAGGATCAACTTAGATCTCCTCCCCGCACATTTTGTAGTGGATCTTGATCCCCAAGCCAATGAGCTGGATAAAAAAAGCAAATGATGTCCATCTTCGCAGGAGGAGATCATCAACCTTCTATCCATAATAGAATGGATGTCCATGATTTAGTCTCAAGAAATCTCAAATTAAATGAACAGATTAATCTCCCCATCGGCCAAGATCAATGGAAGAAGAAATTGCAACCACTCCCTAAATTCCACCAGGGGACATTTTAAATAGCCTACCAGATGCCACATGGAAAGTGTCCCCATTAGCATCCATATGGAGTCCACCAAGTTAATGATTGAAATGTAGTTAATTAGCTAGAAATTTAAAATTCATAACTAATTATATAAAATTTTAAAATATGAGTAAACCATTTTAAAGGGTAAACAAATAAGAATTTAATAAAAATTCCATAAAGTTTAATTGACAAAGGAATGTGGGTTTAAAGTTCTTAATCAATTAAGGCTTAATTAGGTTAATTAACCCCAAATTTGGTTGATAGTTCTATGGGTTTTCCTCACTAACATAATGGGATTTATTGCTAATTTGGAGAATTTGAAATCTTAATTACCCTCTTGGTAATTTAAAATTACTGGCCAAATAGTAAAATTAATTAAAGATGATTAATCAATGTTAATGGTGAAATGATGAATGATTAGAACCTCATTCTTAATTATTTTCCTTAATCCATTTGAAGAGATTAATCTATAGTTTAATTAAGGATTAATTGGGTAATTAATGATAAAATTAAATCAAATTAAAATGATAGTTTTTAGAAATTAATATAAATTTATTGGTTCTCATGTGTTTAATAACATAAAGATCCAAGGAACATATGATTAACCCATGAGTGTGGGAACAACATATATGTACTTAATAGTTCTTCAATTATTAAATGTGAATTTTATGCCTTGGAATACATTACAAATCCACATTAATATCATTGGATGCTCATGGTTTAGTGGTTAATCAAATTAAAGATTTAGAAAGGGAAACTAAAATTAATTGCTTAATGACTAAACTTAATCAATTCATAAAATTCCAATTTTCCTTAAACACATTAAGTCACTCACATGAGATGGGTAAAATAATAAATATCATTTCTAAGATTTAATAATTCAAACATAAAAAATCATATTTCATAAGAAGCTTTAGTTAATATTAAATAGTTTTATGCAACTTGATTGTCCTGGGAGTTAAGTGGTTGAATGTATTATGAAAATTGGTTAATCATTATAAATTTGTATGTCATTTGATATCATGCATTCATGCTTTCAAATAAAAGAATCTAACAAATATTATTAGTTGTATAAGTTTATGAAAATATAACAATAAAAAATAAATAAAAATCTTAATCCCACTAGTTAATGAATTTATCCATTATGTATTATGTTAAATTCTCATTTAAATCAAGTATAAAGATCATTTTATACATCTTAACCAATTTTAGGTCTAATTTAACATAGGGAAATGCATCTATTATTCATTGGAATTTATGTGGCCAAACCATCTAATTAATCTTATCTAAAGGAGCTAAATTAATAAACTCATTTTTGCATATTCTAAGAGTAAACTCATATAAGATCCTCAATAATTAACTTACCTTATGCTTCTTTTTATTAACAATATTAATGTCTTAAATTTTATAAAATTTTCCTTAAGTTTATGGAACTTTTCTATCACATAATAAAGATGCATTTTTTAACCATTAACTTGAATTCTATAATAACATCTCCATCTATTTTAATCATTTAACAATGAGCCTAAATATCTTAAACGTAACTTATTAATGACTTGTTAAATATCATAATACTACCACTAGAACTTCTACAAATTAAAATTACACTCCATATTGTTTAGATCTACTTGCAAATTTAGACTCATTGAATAATTCATTTATGTTGGTTTAGTTTATCAATAAGAAGAGTCAAGAAAAGCACAAAGGTAATCTTCTTGTAATGCCTTAAGAACATCCATAACTAAAGTAAAAGATAATTTAATCATCTGATGTAATCCTTGAAATAAAAATATTATCAATCCTCAAGAGTGGGACACAATAATAGTATCATATCCTTAAGATTTAATATATTCAAACATAACTTCTTTTTCTAGAACTTAAAGAACATCTCTTGAAACTTTATCATAAGTTTCTCTAAATTAATAAATATTATGTAGATTTTACTTTCTCTATGCTTTATCATTAACAAATGTATGCATCCATTTGATATCATGCATTGAAACCAAAAGAAGAATTCTATAATTAGTTATGTATAAGTTGCATGTGTTGAATGAATCTTATTATATGGTATGGCTAGTATCACTAATAAATTTCAAAAGTATTTTCAAAATTATAAACTAATGATGAAAATTTAAATTGATGTTGGCTATGAATACTACATGTGATTTATATTTGCTTATAGCTTAAACATGTTAAAGTATCATTTTACTTTCATGATTCATGTGTATGTTTACATGTGTTTGAATGTTAGTAAGCTTATAGTTTGGACATCCAAGAATAAGAGCTTTAAGTAGCCCCAAGAAGGTCTTAGATTACCTCACTTTCCTGGATAATAATGACACATACTTACTTAATTTCATTCATATGTATGCATGCATTAAAATTTGGATAGAGCTTTACTTTACATGTATAAATAAATTTGTTAACTTACAATCTTTTGCATGGTTCTCAACCTTATGTTTATGTATGTTTACATGTGTTTAAGATAGTAAGTATATAGTGTGGATATCCTAAGAATACAAGGCTTTAATCCCCAAGGAGATCTTTGATTATTACACTTCCCTGGTTAATAACGGCACATACTTGCTTAAATCTATAATACATGTGTATGTATACTTAACTAAGGAATGAAATCACTCTATTTTATTAAAAATATCTACTTTCACAATCATTTATGTGTGCCAAAAATACATTGCATGTATAGGTATGTTAAGTTCAAAATCATATGCATGCTATTGATGATGAAAAGGAATGATGTAACATCATCCATGTGATAGTAATTCAATTTCATTAATCTTAAGATGCTTTTATGCTTGGATATGATCCTTTAAGATTAACC
The DNA here is from genome assembly GCA_021442155.1 of Cymbidium sinense. NCBI lineage: Eukaryota > Viridiplantae > Streptophyta > Magnoliopsida > Asparagales > Orchidaceae > Cymbidium > Cymbidium sinense. The sequence continues at coordinate 74,480,167 of CM038222.1, read as the reverse complement.
CAAGTTTAGGATTAATAAATATTTAATAAGTCAATCACTAAAAGAAAACAAAATCATAATTACATGCTTTAGAAGTTAACTTAAGATGTGGATGAATGGGTTAAACCCATTTTCTTCTCTTTACAATAATTAGATGCTAAGTAAATATCAAGTGAAATAAAAAAAATACAAATTAAAATTCACCACATAATAACTTGAAATGAAACCACCATGATGTTTAACTTAAACAATTCCAAACTTAGATAATTATAATCCTAAAGCCTAGCTAAAGCATACCACACTAAGCCTAAGCACACACAATAACTAAGTCACCACTTCTAGCTCTATGTTAGGATGGTTGTGATGTTGTATTTTATTTGGTGATGTAATATTTTACTAGATGTTAGGATTTATTTAGACTAGATGTTTGGTTGTTATTATCCAATTGATATTTTTTTGAAGGGGATTGTGCTAAAGGGGCCAATATAATAATAAATATAAATATTTTTGCTTGCAGGTTGCTTATAGCCCTTTTGCATAATCCACACTAGGACAGGTGAACTTGGTTACCCATGTGTAGGGTGCTAAGTTCAAATAATGAAAAATAACTACTTATGTTGTATGGTTGTTTAGCTAATATCTATTTTGATGGTGTAGTTAGATTTTGTTTTTCCAAACATGTAATTTTTAGGATTAGTGCTATGGGTTTAGGATGAGCAGTGGCTAGAAGGCAAAGTCCTAGGAGGGCCTATAAAGCCTTGAAGCACCATGAAATCAAAAGGAAGAAAGAAGAGTAAAGAGTGAAGACCCCCATAAAATTTAATTCAATTATAATTGTAAAATTTTATTATAACCTGTGTTGTATAAGGGTAGAGCTCGAGTACCCAATTTCGTCTCTTTTTCGTGTATATGATACCGCTTGCACCACTTTATTATATTTTGAAACCTATGAATTCTTGAATGTTGTGTTTAAATTGTGCAATATAAATTGCATATTCTTCATAAGTTTCTTAAGCTTGATGTTTAAATGTGTGGCCTAGTTACAGTAGCCTCTTTAAGGAAAAAAGTAATTTTTCTATCCCCACTAATAACTCATAAGGAAAATTTTAAAATAACTCATAACCTCACTTTAAAGCTTAGGCTATAATCAAGATAATTAAAAGATTTTTCAACACCTTAGCTAAATGATGTATGTTCAAATATCATGCATAACATCTTGCTTTGCTCTTGAATTAGGAGGGTCTCCATTCTTGCGATAGGGAATGCTTGACCCATGAGGCATCCCATGTAGTGGAGAACACCTCCTCCCATTGATCTAGCCAATAATCTAATTTTGTCATGCATTTTGGCATAATAATCTCGGCCTTTGTCCAAATTAATGTGTCAAAATGATATAAAATTTATAAAATTTTCATTTAGTCTAAGTCATGATCTCATACCAATCATGATTTAGTCTCTAGTGAGTGAGTTTAGTACTCTAGTCTCTTTAAATAATAGCTTAACTATCTTGCACTAGCATAAGACTAGCCTACATGGTTTTGAAGCATAGGAGGTGTTAGCTAGTAGCCACTCTAGTCGATTGTAAGTCTAGAGGAGTCGAGATGGGTTTATCCTCTCTTATGGAGGTAAACCATTATGTCCCATTTTTTGATTAGATTTAGGTCATGCTTTTAGGATCCAAGGTTGCTTGTTTCCTTCAGACTATGAGTATAAGTCCTTACCTCTTAAATATTTTCACAATCTTGTGTTGATGGACTATAAGCCCTAACATTCTAATAAAATTTCAACTCAAACTAAAATAAACCTTCTCTCTCAAATACATAAAGCCTAATCATAGGATAGATTGGAGTGCTCACTAGGCTTCCTAGTATCATGAGTGCTCCCTACTTATCATCCTTTAGAATCCAAAAATAAGTCTTTATAAATTGAACTTTCCCACTTGATTTTCCAAAAAAATACCTAATTCATTGATAGTCTAACCTTAAAATCTTTGGAGATATTGATTGACTACTTTAATTGAGAGTTTTCTTAGTAATTCCCTATTTTCAAGGATGTAATTAACTATGGATGCTTGCTTTCATAAGGAACTAAAGAACCCAGCATAAAATAAACCCTACTTTACTTTTCCATGTAGAGTGGGGAAAGATCTCAGTATATACTCATATGCCTTAAGAATCCTTATTAGGTGATTAGGTCCATTGTATGGTGATGTTTCCATCTCTTGAGATGGTACATCATACCTCAATATCTTACCCACACACATCAATAAGTATCCCCTAAGATCTGTATGGTATCCATAATGACTCTAAAATAAAACACCACAATTATCTTTGATTTTGATTCAAAATTTTATTTTGAAGTTAATTATAATAGTTAGGTTATTTTGATTTAGAGTGATTCAATCTTAAAGAAATCTAGATTCACTAACCTCTAATAGTAGAGATGTTATTAAGACAAGACTCACTTAGGTATCTAGTCCTAACATAATCATGATAGTCAAAGAAGATGCTTTTGAGAGACTTATTCTTACCGTGAAAAAAATAAATAAATTGATCTCTGATAAATCATAAGTTTTTTATTTAGGTTTTTATTAGTTTTACCACGGCATTATTTTCAATTATGACAGAAGAGTACAGCATTTCTTGTATACATGCATATTATCTAACTAAAAGTGAAATATTGAATATAAATTTTAACTTATGTTAGATCTTACAAACATCGAATTCAATAATAAAATATCAGTTTAAATTAATTTAATTTAGTGAAAATTATAATTTTGGTTTCCATTATCATAAATTGAATCAATTTTTATGTAATTTTAAATCATAATTAAGCTAGAAAATTGTTCCACTATCAACTTGTCGCTACAGTTTGTTATCTTATCCCTATAACCTTCAATAATCACATTGTAATTGTATTCCGCTTACCGTGAAATCCTACTCGATACGGTAAGCTTACATGATGCCCGTTCTACTTCAAGCAGATCAGTTCAAAGGTCCGTAAGAGAGAGAAAACCCTGTCCGCCATGCTCTGCCCTTGCTCTATTCTACCTATCATTGGCGTCACCACCCTTCCCTATGCCGAAACAGAACGTTAGCATCATGATTTGTTCCACGAAGTACGGCAAGTGCACCTATTGTGCATATGATAACTCAAGCTCGGCGACCAGCTTCGATGGCAGACGCCACTGGCTGGTGACAAGGACGAGGAGCAAGGTGGAAGAGAGCAGAGAGAAGTTAGAGACGATGGTAGTGGAGTCGTCCATAAAACTTTGCTCACATTGCCGAACTTCAAACACGCCTCTTTGGAGAAGTGATCCTAAAGGCCCCATGGTTTTCGTCGTTCTTAGCTATTCTTACATGTTTCTTCCCTCATTCAATATTTTGTCCTATGCGCATTTTCACTTTATAATCTTGTCTATCATTATTGTTTTCTGCTTTATAGTATTCTATACAAATTTAAAGGTTTCTTATAACTAAGTGGCAAATGCAGGTTTGAAGGCATGCCCCTTATCTCCATTTCTAGTTTTTTTTTTTTTAGATTTTTTTCACATTTTCATTGTTAAACGATTGCTTTCCTTTAAAATTGATCAGAATTCCCTTTTTCCTCCATCAATAATACTTGTTTCTGATAATTTTCTTCTAAAACCCTTCTTATCCATCATATGAGCTTTGGAAAGTAGTTTACTTTCATTTTGGATGTGTTTGGATGATAGGAGTTTGTGTGAAAAGACCCAAAAAAAGTGAAATTTTTTTTCAGTGGCTACACGCATACTCAAAATTAATCCATAAATCATTGAGCTTTCATTTTATTTCTCCTCTCTAATACAAACTAGTCCTTCATATTCTTCATCTACCACAAATGAATTACAGCATTTTTTGTGTTGTCGTGTGAAATATATTTTACGCTTTTGATTTTGATGGAAAAGATTATTTTCATGTACTCTTTCTTTTTTCGTTGCAGTCACTCTACAATGCCTGCGATATTCATTATGGTAAATGGAAAGAAGTGATCGAATGGAAGAAGGAGAAGCGAGAAAAGTGGTCATCGTGAGTGCAAACAGAGAAAACCAGCCCGACTCAAACGCGGAGGAGATGAAGAAAGGGCATGGGGTGAACCAGGAAAAGATGGCCATGGCATTAAGCGAGGAGGAACTGAGGAGGAGGCAGAAGGAGAAGCAGGAAAAGATCCTAATGGTTCTGCTTTGTCATTGTCGCGAGGCAAGGAGCTGGAGACCGGGGTGGTTTCTAAAGCGATCCGCCAGAGGTGGGGAGAATGATGAAGTAGCAGAAGCGGCGCTGCTCTTGCTGTCCTTATCTTGTGGCATCTCTATCTATTCTTAGGATTTCACGTGTACCACGTTGGCGTGCTCTCTTTTGCTGTTTTATCTTTTAGTTATCTGATAGCAATATAAATGATATGTATAACAGGGAAAGAAAACAATAGGGTATAAAAAAATGTTCATCGATTATTTGGTTTTTTTTTAAAGTAGACAGCTAGTTCTATGAATAAGAGAAGGAGACCACTTATAATTCTTAAAAAAATCATATTTAAACTGAGGATTCTCAATTATTAGATGAGATGATGAAGCAATAAAAAATTTCTCAAATAATTTGTTATTCTATTTTACTAAATATAATTAATTCAACTCATTAAATAATGATGTGATTATATTTTAAATATAATTTTCTTAGGATGTGTGGTAATACTTAAACCGTATAATCAGAGAGAACCATTCTTGATTCTCACACTCGGTAGCTAAAAGCTTGCCTTTTCTATATTCTTTTTATTTATAATTATGCTAGGATGATGAATCTTATATCTATAAGCAGATAGAATATTAACTAAATTAATTTATATATTACATTTAAAGAAATGTCCTTTATTAATAAATGATATCAACAAAACATTATTTTTTCACATGATATTTAATTTAAAATTAAAATATGTTTAATAAATATAACACAGTTATCATCAAGTTAATAATCCTTTCATATGCAATTAATTATTTTATACTTATCTTTCTAGTTATTAATCTAGCCAAATTAAAAAGAATCAACTATACTGCATAATGAGATTGAAATCGACTTCATCAATCAACTTGAAAAAAATTCATAGAGTCATATATTTTGTGATTTATTGCTTATCTATCACACATTATAATGTCTAATTGTTCACTTTCATTAAATTTGCTCACATAATAAAAATAAAAGAATATAATGTTAGGATAGATGAAAATGGATGATTGAATTGAATCTTATAGGATGCCAAAGTTGATTTTTTTTACATACTAAGGTATGTGGAGCACATTTTTCCTAATTTTTTTTCATGTACTTTTAATTTTAAATCATGAAAATTCTTAATAAGAATTAGACATTAGAATTTTTATTTCCATCAAATCAATCTACCTTTACTACTGCAATCTAATGACACTCTATAAAAAGATACAAAATAAAATACTAGGTTGTAACTCTTATCTACTTCTTATTGGTTCTATCAAGGGCACTAACATTCTCTATTGGTTTAGGAGATAAAGGTTAGGGGTGAGTCTATCAGCTCATATGTTTAGAGCTTAAAGTCAAATATAACCAATACTTCACCTCTTGATTTAAGATGTGGTGGTCAATAATAAGAATATTATTATTGAAGATGACTAAAAGGACATCAAACTCTTAGGGTTGATAGGCCTTAACCAATGAAAGATATTAACCAAATGTAAAGTCTTGGTGAAAGTCACTATGAGTTTGCAAAAATATCACAACAAAAGAAATAGATTTCTTGTGGCTTTTGAGGTGGTGTGAGAGGTGTGAGTAAAAGATAAGTTAACTCACATGCCAACTCTGCATTCATGAACTCATTAGTCAAGCTTATTAAATAATGAGTTCAAACTTAAGCTGAAAGTATTATTCATAGGCGTAGGTGGAAGTTATTGAACATTGAATTATATAAGTTCCCTTATGTTATTTCTTAGTGAGTATAAACTTTTATGATATGTGACTTGGATAACTCCATTGGTATTGAGAAACATACCTATTTTTTATAAACATGAAACTTTGGTTTTCAAGAAATGTTTATAAACATGAATTTTTGGTTTACTTCAGATGGAGGAGACACTTCCTTGTTGAAAATTGAGCTAAGGGAATGTTATCAATAGGGCTTTCACTGCTCTCATATTGTGTTGTCGATGGTGTAGTTTCCACCTTTCTTAGCTTCTCATATCGGGAGATTTTTCACTTATGTTTATTTTTTCACAGTAATTGATTGGTGGGTTGAGTGTCAACCTTCTTTGCTTTACCTTTTCACTAGCACCTTTGGTGGTGCCTTGTGCTCTTTGTCGCTCTTTCCAGAAAAAAAGGTGAACCCCAACCTAGACTCCATGACTATGGATCACATACGGTATGTCATGGATGATCATTGGATTTCTTAGTTATCAAGGTCTCATCGCTTTGAAAATAAGTACAAGTACTACAGCTACCGAGAATTAATGTGAGAATAGTGATATCACTTCTTGCAAACATCCTATACATATTCAATATTCTTCTTTTAGAATCCTACAAGAAAAAGGATTATCTATATTAGAAGCTAGATAAGAAAGAGGCCAGTATAAGATTTCACTCTTAAGCTGCATGGCTTTCTCTTTATCAATTAATAGTAGTTGAGGCATTCTTTCTTTTTGGGGTTTGAAGACTTTCTAAAAAAAGAGTGTGATCCATGGGAAAAGACTGGAACTGGCTAAAAATAAAAGAAAAGGTGGAACCTAAAGAGAAAAGGCTCATAAAAGAGGTTGATAAATAGAGATGGATAACCCATTGTAAAAGTCACTGCAATTGATTCAGTTGGATCAACATCGAAGCACTTTAGACTTGCTTACACAAGTTCTTCAAAAAATACTGCCAAGATGTCAAATGAAGATAGCTTCCACATGGTTCACATGAGAACTTCCAAGGGCAGGTAGGGAGAGAGGATTGATTACACCCATCATTCATGGACTAAGAGATTGGGCCATCGGTATCAATTGAAGTCAACAAAGAGGGAAATCCTTCCCCCAATCCATAATTTTAGGTGAGAAGAAGCTAGATGATTGAGAGTCATGGGATTTTGAAAGCACTACATCTAGCTAAGCAGCTTCTTCAAAAGAGATGATAGATACAAAGAGGTTACCACTTGTAGGATCATTCACCAAAGTTAGGCCATGAGTTTGATTTCATGAGTGCACAAGCAAAAGTGGAGATAGAGTTGTCCCCTGATCTAATATAATAGTGAGATTAGCTACACACTACTAAACATACCTTAACCTAGGAAAGTGACTTCGATAGGCCTCCTTTCCTTCCCCCATTGGGGCTTGAAACAAAACTAAGGGTTTGCAAAGCTAAATGTATGATTTAGAGCTATCATCCTAGGACCTCTTGCTTATGAATATTAACTTCTTTCTTTCCCTCTTCAAGACTGTCGGATGGTGCTTAGTTGTTCCCTAAAGCATTTCTCATTCGCCCCTTGGCTTCATTCAATCAAAAAATTTCTCTAAGATTCTGCCCATTCCTACTCTTTCTACTCTATTTTTGGCTTCACCCCTCCTTGCCACTCTATTAGGTGTATGGAAAGCCATTACTTGTCCTCTTGTTAGCAGTCTACTACCGGGAGGAGAAAACAAACTCAGAAGCCTAGTATTCTTAGATCAGACTTTTTGAGTCAAGGAATGAGTTTATCGGATGTAGAAATCTCCTTGCTCCCATTTTCCTGAGCTTCTTGCCTCAACATGGCATGGCAAATGAAGCTAATTTGGTACAAACCAGCTCGAGGCTTGATCTCGTAGGGTCAAAATGGCATCTATGTAGTGCATCATTTTCACTCACCATGAACATAGGAATTGGATGGATGACTCACTTTTTCTTGAATGAGATGTCAAGTAAAATAGACCGGGTGCCCCGATGAAAGTAGAGACTATCTTAGTTAACTTTCGGTCACATAAGCAACATATATTTTCTATATGATTTATGACATATGAGTTATGTCATATATATATATATATATATATATATATATATATATATAAAATATGAATATGTATGTGACCAGTCAAGCATAGGCCAGGAAAGAAGAAAGTATAGCTTATCAAGCAAAGAAAGTATCGTAGCTAATAGAATCTATGAAAAGAAGAAATCGAAGCTCAAACTCGATGGATCCACTAGCTCGACTACACAACACAATGAAAAGATATGAAGACCCTCATTTTGAGGAAATAGGAAGTTGTGTAAGGAAACCAGGCTCCATAGGAGTCTCTCATGATAAGAGTTCCATCATAAGTTTATATTTTAGAACGAGAAAGTCATAGACATATATATGTAAAGCCAAAGGGCATAGTACTCATTCTCATTCACAAAGTGGTCAAGCATAAAAAAATAGATTATTTAGAAGAAGTGGATCAACATATTGGTTGGTTTGACTCTTGGTATTTCTCTATCAACTTGAAACAAAAAAAGAAAATGATGTTCAAGTGTCCAAGTGTGGAAGCTCAGTCTAGTGCTTATACATTATGACTCATTATTGAAAGAAAAGATTTGTGAAATCGATTCTTCTCTTATTTTTTCCCTAGTCTATTGGCCTATCAGGTCAAAATGGGAAATGAAATTTTTATGAGGGAATCTCATCAAAGTACCCATGCTTACGGGGCGGATTCCTCTAAGGCAAGGGGTCAAACCCAAAAAAGTGAAAATTTGCCAGTGAATATAGAATCTCTAGATACTTTAACCAAAACATATGTTCTCTCGTTCATCAATCGGTCTTAGCTAGCTATATGGTGTTCAATCCTCTATCTCAAGGAAACTATTTGTGGGTCTGCAGAATCTGATCTAGGCGGGTGATTACTACTAGCTTCCTGACTAGTAACCGTTGATTTCTTTCTTACAAAGGAAGGACCTCTAGGGCATGTTCTCCTAATGTGACACTTTTTTTTACTTGATTAGACTTTTCCTTAAGTCTTCACTATTCTCATTCCTTTGTCTTTCTTTGTGATAGAAAGCCTTTGATTCATGTGTTGTGTTGGCCTCTTTCTATCTTGCTTTTTATAGAAAAAATAATTCCTAATTTTGTTGTGTCCTGATCCAATATCTGGCATCAATCTCTATTTTTTTCTTGCTTCGGGAATCTGACTTCTCTTCTTTCTTACTTTGTGTTACTTCTAGCTATATCTTTTGACTTGTGAAAAAAGACATTCTAACCAAGTTGTCCTGTTCACTTAATTCGCTCAAATGTGTAAAAGGACTCAAACATGAGTGATTCAATCGATTCATTTCTTGTTGAACTCTATTTCTATCTTGGCTGTTAGCCTAGCCTCTTTAAGTGAGTTCTCTTCTTTCTTTCACTTACATTACATTCTACTTTCAAAGAAAAGGAAAAAAATATCTAAATTTTTATTAGCTAGTTCAGATAAACTCCTCCGAAGAATAAGTGGAGTGGTCTTTGAGCTAGGGTGTGGTTCCCCAGGTTAGAGAAATGGTACATGATTCCTATTTGAATGACTCTTAACTTCTCAGCTCATTGCTTTTGGTTTGAGCAAGTAGGGACAGGTGAAAGGAATGGAGATGAGCTTGAAAAGGATTTGAAGTTTCATTCATATTCATGAGAGGTCTTTTCGGGCAGAGGAGAAAGGCTCAACCTTTGGGAGAGGAGAAAGACATACAAAATAGAATTTGATTTAAATTGATCCATTTGCCAGGTTTTTCTTCTGATGACGTTCCCACTAGTAGATCGGGATCCTTCCTTCTTTTATGAAATAGATGAAAGGAAGGACTTCGCTAATGATGGTATGTCTATGTGTGAAGAAGGACTTCTTTCTCCTTACATTCTTGACTAGGTTCCCATTAGTCCACCATAGGTGGGCATTATAATTATGCGGAGTTGAGGTTATTGACACATCGAATCACCAGAGATATGCATGACTTTTTGGACACTAATCTCCTAGTGGTGCATTTGTTAGCATGAGACCGGGTTGGTCACTTTTGGTTGTGGGTCCTTAGAGGGATCCCACCCTAATAGAGTAGCTTGACATAGTTGGGTTTTCATCATGAGTGTCTCACCCCCTTTTGAGAGACTCACTTGTATGCCTCGAAGATGTGGAGGCACTGAGATTTGGAACGGTGCTATATTTTGCTTAGCTCCACCGACAATCATACAGAGTTGGGTATGACTTGGTTTTGGTTGTTTTATGCACCTCTCGAGCATGGTGCCAAGAGATATGAGTAGAGTGAGGGAGTTGGGGCATCCTTGAGCATAGTGATCCCACAGGAGCTCTCTATAGGTAGGGACCAGGTACGGTAGTGCCTTTTGACTTTAATGCATGTCGTACCTATAGATTTTCCTTTCCAACACCTTTAGCAAAACTTATGGCACTAACTTGTTGCTTTGATTTTGCAGGTAACCCACCGACTGAGTCAGGATGCGGTGAAGCACTTATTGCCTCTCATAGTGAGGTACCTTCTTTATTGGGTTGTCATATCAGGAAGCGACATGAGCTGCCATGGTATGCTTCTGTGGATTGGAGTGCCAGTCTATCATACCATTGACTTCTCACACCAAACGAGGAAGAAGAGCCACAACTTCTCTATTTGGTGGATAGTACACCTCTTTCAGGTCTTTCGGGCCCTTCTATGGTGCATTTCCCTACTCCCTTGAGTCTAGACTTGGGTACCTCACCTCACATATCGTTCTTTCTCTGGTGGAGAGTCCCATCTACTGGCCAAGAGAGACATTAGAGTTAGAGGTATGCGATGTTGAAAGATGCTAGGGCTCAGCTGCAGTAGTTTATTACTTTGGGAGATGGGGTCTGATGGTTTCAATCTATGGCCATCTGAACACACCCAATTTAGTATCTCATGTGAAGTGGCTATTACTTGCTTGTAGTCACATTCTTACAATCACTATAACTTGAGTGCACCATTGGCTTATTTTTCTACAAAGTTGGAAGAGTTATTTTCTTATGTATATCGATAGAGAATATACACATTAATGCATGTATGTGCAGATATAGCTTAATTAGTAAAATGATGGAATTCAAATTCAAAATCTTTTTTGACAGAATCTTTAAAATAAAAACTCAATGTATCTAACCAATTATTCCTTATGATTCTTGTCGAAATGCTGCTAGTTGATGAAAGTTACTTAGGGATCAAGCAATAAAAGTTGAGTCAAATCCAATTGGTTTATTCTATCAATTTCAATCAAATGCAATTGGATCTAGTATAGAATGAACTGGCGATCAAAGAACATATATGGACAAAACTTCTAATGGGATCTCAAAAAACAAATAATTTTTGTTGGGCTGTATCCTTTGTTTGGTTAACTAGGTTTTTCTACATTTTGAATAGAAAGACAAATTCTCTTAAGTCTGGAAGTGATATCCATGGACAAAGTTGGTTTGACCTCATCTCCCTTTGCTTGATATTTATAGGCTTTGGAAGCCATATACCCAGTTTTTTCTTGGTTTGGATCATTTCAAACCTGAACCAACCCATTGGAGAAAGGCCCCCACCAAAAAAAGTGAATCAAATAGTTTGCCATGCAGCTTAACCTCAATTATGAATAGACGGCAATATTAGAGTGCTCAAGTGAAGCATCAAATCTAACAAAGAGTACTCCATCACAAAGTTTTTCCTCAGCCAATCATCACTTGACAGCTCCGTCCTAGCTCAGGAAAAAGATGTTTGGTCAAAGCCCTATCTCTAATCAGATGCTTGCTTTTTCTCGCTAATGTGCTTGTTATAGTTTACAGTTGTTGTTATTGTTCTAGTCTAGTTTTGGTTCTAGTTCTTTCTCAAAAGACTAACAAGAGAAAAAAAGAAGAAGAGAAGGGCTAGCTGACAAGGGACTTGTGACCTAGCAGACTAGAGCAACCTCAAGCTGACTTTTATGGTTATGTAGACTAAAACTTGGTACAAATTATGCTCTAAGTATGGGCTCTTGCCCTATTCATAAAGATGAAAATTGACATGACATAATCCCTAAAGAGTATGATGTGCCTGGTCTTGCTTCTTTTGATTCCCCCACCCCTCTCAGAGGAGGATCAATAGAAAGATCTATATCAAAGATTACTTTTAACTCAATCTTTTCGAGATAGTAAGCATTAGAATTGTAATGAGATACATCTAAAGTTTTTATAACCATTTGACACGTAGTGCCTCTATTGAAATGGTTCTCAAAAAAGTATAAATTTTCATTGTGTATCGTGTTTTTTATGCATTCTTCATGTAGTTCCTTTTCTTCAATTAGATATTCATTGGAATGAACCATAACTATGGAACCCAATTCAATAGATTGACCCAAAATAGAATATCAAATTTAGGAGAAATCTTATAGAAAATGTTGACTTCCTTGGTCTTGCAATTTTGGATTTGTTCTAGTATGTAAAGAAATATGGTCCAAGTAAGAAATGCCCAAGTTTCCTTAGGGTCCCAATTCCAATCAGAACCCCATGCTTCATTCGCCCATACTGCTCTAGAAACAATGCCTACGGTGAAAAAGGTTAACCACCCTAAACTAATGACACAATAACTCCAATAATCCAAAAGCTGAATTCATTGATATTTGTCAAAATTTTGAAATGAGAGAAAATACATCTTTTTTTAATACACTTCCTTTTTCATTCAAATATTCCATATCACCAAAGAAAACTGACTTCCTTAAACTTCAAAATTTTTTATTTTGAAAAAGAATTGATTCTTTTTTGAAATGTAATCACTATAAGAGCAATTGCTAATAATGATCTGCATAAAAGAGTTGCATAGCTCAAGAACATCATACTGACATGCATTTTTAACCACTAAGTAGTAGAGTACTAATTTTATAGATTTTACATTGAAAGACTTGACATGGTAAAACCTTAGGTAAAAATAACACTTGGTGAAGTTATTGATAATCATTTTTTATGATTCCCAAGATAGGGAATCATATGAATAATGGATAAACTCCATGAAAGAAATATTAATGATTCCTATAAATTACTTAAAGGAAAATGTCTCAAGAAATCCAACTAATAAAAAAATCCTATTATAGAGAAAAAAGTAGCTATCATCCCTTTATGAATTAATTACATAATCCTTCAATTCCGTAGACTAATAAGTTCATCAAATAAATTAGAATCATAACTAAGATGATTGAAAAAGAAATATGAGTTCATATATGTTCAAAAGTCACAAATATCATAAAGAAGATTCTCTTTATAATAATTCAAATCAGGATGGGGATGAATTAGAACCTAAAGGAGAAGATTTTCAAGATTTTAGATTCTATTAGATCTATTGTGTCTATATTATTCTATATTATTAATATGAATAATTAATAAGAATTATTATTTATGCCTTATGCCACCACTCGGACTCAACCGAGATGCTCTAGCACTGCTTCCTAAGAGCAGCTTGTCTACCAATTTTACCATGGTAGCTTATCTTAAATAATAATAAGGAAATTTAAGCTGAATTGTCGATATTTAATATGGTTTAGGAAATAATGAAGAAAGATGCATTACCATTCATATGGAAATGTTTAATATCAGTAATATTGAATTAGTATATTCATCTTAGATTCAATTTTAAGAATCAATTTTTCCATGCTAGAAAGCTAATTCTTATTTATCCTGAACAATTAGAACTCAAAAGTTTCATTATCAGTCAGGGTATAAAATTCATAATATTTTCTAATGATTTTGATACCCAACACCTTAGTAGAAAGTAGAATGAAATATTCAAATTCTTCCTTGTTTATCATAATTGTGTTTTCAAAATACAAAAGCACAATTCATAACAAAGAAAAACTCATCTCACAAATTCAATATCATTCAATATAAATTTCAATAATTTTAATAAAATAATTTTAGTATATAGAATAGAATAGAAATATAGAAAGACTATAAAAAAGATATGATTCTAAGAATGATTCATATTTGATTGGGGAGAAGTCAAAGAAAAAGAAGAATAGATTAACAAAGGAAATATTGCCCCTCACTTGATCCTCCACTCTCAACTCCTATAATATATACCATACTTACCTACTCAATGTCTGCTAATTGGTTAAGAACCTAATGCCATCTCCTTTTTTTAGTTCTGAATTCATCCCGGGTTGAACTAAGACTAAGGAGCAGAATCTCCTTTCTTTCTCTTTCTATATCAATTTCATTGATGTCATTCCACTGGAAAGGTTGACACCACGAGAGAGGATCCTCAATCTTCATCTAGTAATGTAATAGGCAACCGCTTAGATCTTTTGAAAAAAAATTTATATATACCAAAAAAGATCAATATTCAAGAAGAGCTATCGATGAATTCCTACTTGATTCGATCATCATTCCAACCTTTCTCAATTTTCAAAGTCAAATGGATTTCACCCATTTCCCTTCAATCTATTTTATAAGAAAGGAATGCTTGATCTTTCCCAAAATTATTTACTTTCTTTAAGAAGTACTTAGCCAGTTTGATCCATAGGCTCTTCATCATTCCCACTGATGGAATCTATCCATTTCTAATCTTATGTGAGTATTGATGCTTTGCCTTGGATGAAATTTCAATGAATGGGATGTCTCTACATATTCTACCTTAGATCTTGGTTGGGCCTTCAATGAGTAAGCACGTATTAAAATTGTAGGTTTCCAACAAGTTCAAAAAAGACAAGATAAAAGAATGAATATAATCAATAGTTCTGAAAATAAAACTGCCACTACTTTGAGCTTTCACGAACATGGTGGTAATCAAGCCAAGCTTCCATGTCAATGAAAAAGGACAACTAAGATTAGTGCATGGTTTTTCCTTGTGAGAGAGAAGTCCAGCCTAGCCTCACTAAGTTCAAAATAGCATATAGAAAATAGAAGTTCTTCTGCATCGTTGTGACCCCAACATGGGGCAGTTAGTTATTAGAAAGTACAAAACAAAAGGCAATAGTTTGCAGAAGAAAAGACAAGAGTTTTGTTCTTTTAGAACAAAAGGAAAAGGACAACAACCGGCTCAAGGTGAAAAAGTTGAAGCCTCTTTCGCCAGTGAGACAACTTTCCCCTTCATGAGAAAGTAGGACTACTAACAAGACTTAATATCACTTTCTTTAAGAGAAAGAGATCTTTCTCCCTTTTGATCGCTTAGATTCATCTAACTCTTGCTTTCTTTCCATTTTTCAAGTGAGCTTTTGCTTCCTAACCTCTCGCCCTGCTCACCACTCTAATTCTTCTCTTTGACCCTTTCCCCTCTTC
This sequence comes from Cymbidium sinense, assembly GCA_021442155.1. Taxonomy (NCBI): domain Eukaryota; kingdom Viridiplantae; phylum Streptophyta; class Magnoliopsida; order Asparagales; family Orchidaceae; genus Cymbidium; species Cymbidium sinense. Next base: position 74,464,962 of record CM038222.1, on the reverse strand, counting down.
TCAAAAAGGGGACCTTCTCTCTGGGTAGAAGTTAGCAAACTACTCCTTCCCTCTGCTCTGAGTCCGTTAAGAGCTTCCTCGTCTGTGGAGTAATAACTCTTTCTAGCACCTTCTTTTTTCTTTATGTGGGTCAGCGAGGATCAAGGACTCATTCCTTTTGCACTAATGATGTGTACAGGCTCAACTACTTTCATTGCTACACACTCTCTCTCATCCCCCCATCGTGTAAAGCTTCGAAGAAAACCTAATTGAAAGTGGATAAGGCTTGAAGTTCCCCATCTAAAGGTAATTATAGTGTTCTCATCATGGGTCCCTGGTTTGTATGCATCCAGTGGTGCCCTACCTCATGCTCTATTCCTTAGCCTAAGCTTCTGAGGCAGGGAAGAAAGAAGCAAGAGTAAGGTGCAACTTCATAGACCATGAGTGAAATCAGAGCTTAGGGAGGAACTGCTTTCATTCTTGTTGATACTTATCGAACAAAAGGCGTAGAGGTGTTGTTCACACGTCATGGTGAAGAAGCTGTGATTGGTGCAATTTTTACTTATTTCTATTCTTTATTATGCCCTAGTAGGTCAATGACTGAGAGATTCTATGTTTAAGAAATTATGGATGCTAATTTTAGTCTTGGGGGAATCACTACAGTTGGTGCTTGAGTGGGGCATTCAATTTTTATTTCAACTCTAAGTGAAGAAGGCGCTAGCCTATCTTTTCTCAAGCTTGATTCACAATAGCTATCAGGTCAAGCAGGTGAGTCCTTCTTTCTTTGTAAAATGGTCGAATTAGCCACACCCATAGAAGGGAAAAAACACATATTCAGCTCAAGAGAAGCAATAGAGTTAGCATTCTCCCCGTTGTTGGAGGTCTATTGAATCTCTTGGAGGAAGGACTACTAGTGGGTAGTGGTGTGGTAGCTCTTATTAGTTCAAGTCAGTGCTGGTAGCTATAAGCTCTTCTTTCTCGATGGAATAATAGAACTATCGTAGCCTAGTCCATTGACTTGGGTTTCTGCTAAGAAACTTTTAAACATCTTCTACTTATTGACTATCTGGAAGAACTTTACATGGGGTGAGATAATTAGGAAAAACTTTCTATCTGAGAAAAGAAAATATATTGAATACATATAAGGAAAGTAGTCGACTCTTGCTTAGGCAAAGTAGAAGAAAATGTGCATAGCAATGGGTTTGGTTAGAAAAAAAAGTGACTCTACCATTGCATAAGGCCAATACTAGCGCCTAAACTTTTTGTCTTTGGCTTTGTATTTAGATCTATATCAATCTTCATTCACATCCCGCTCCTCAGCATAGCAAGCCTCTACATTTTTTTCTTTTTTTTTTTACTATGAACTGAACGAAAGAAAGAAATGATTGACTGCCACTTTCTCATTCTAGTTCTTTTACTAATTCTTTCAAAGTTTTAGTTTATTTTGTTTCAGGGTCGGGGAGAGTCTAAGTAAAAGAAGACAAATAGGTCACAAAGATTCAATCAGAGAGAAGATAAAAAAGAATCATTCAATGTGTAGTGAACTTCATTACACAGATTAGCTATGGAATGGAAGCCATGGAACCCTGATTCGATTCTCATTCACAGAAACACCAAAAGAAGGATCGAGGGCTGAAGAGTCATACAAAGAAAATATGAAATAGAAAAGGCGTGTAGCATTAGGCTATTCATTTTTCTCATGTCAATAATTATGTCAGTCTAGTATTGGATTTACTTTCCAGGTCTTTTTTCTAAGCTATCTGAAAACTGATCAACTTTCTTTTCTAGCCATCCTAAGCTTTCACATTTCATAGTCAGGTCAGGCTCTCACCTAAGCTCGTATGTAAGTTGTGTGCTACCTCGTTTCTTTTTCTTATAAAAAAAAGTGTGTGGCCAAAAACCAATCTAAAAAAATGAGATGGAAGAGAACACACATCCCATAAAAGGTCCTAAATCTATGATTCTCATGGGTTGTTTTTCTTCTTGGTTACACTCTACTATAAAAAATAAAATAAAATAATTCAAAGAACCTCGACTAAGAGGCAAATCTTCTTTAGAAGTCTCACAACATGAGTGAGATTTGGTTGATGGTTGATAAGAATTCATATATAGGCTTGAAAAGAGTAATAGCTTGATAATGTACTACTTAATAGATCTACTTGTTGTTCACTGCCCCAACCCCAGGTTAAGATAATTGGCCATGCCTACCTCAAACTTTCCTACTATAAAGGTTATCAAACTAACCCAAAGAAAAAGAATCCTTTACTACTCTATGTTTATTAGAGAATAGCCATCCTTCACAGGTGGTACTTAATTTATTGTGCTCTAAAGCACACTAAAATTACTCTAAAAGAAAACTGAAAAAGAAAAGAAGCTAGCAACCTTCCCTCCCTATAAGTTACCTTCTTTTCCATCTAGACTCATCTGCCATTCGTAGAATTATACATTCAATCTTTTTAGAATAGCATTATTTCTATCGCTAGGGCTTTTATCGTTATTATAGTAGCTCTTCCTTCCCTTTCTCACCGAAAGCAAGCTTACAATCACTAATGAGTCTCAAGACACTTTTGTCCCATCTAATTTCTTCTTGGGCCTGAACCTGCACATCCATGATCCTTGTCTATGTCGTGTGTCTAGTATGGATGGAGAGGGAGGCGGATGGGGATATTGAGTATGGTATATTTGGAGAGATTCAATCCTCACTTCTTCTCCCATGGGGTATTTATTTCTTACTTATTCAAAGAGTCCAAAGACTGATAAGATGGATTAGTGTCATAAAGTCTTTTAGGGGTGAGGACCCGTACCGTTTCTCTATAGAAAATTAGTTGTGGGGTACAGGTACATGATTAGGAATGAGCCTCAAAGTGCAGATGGATCAGTTGTTCGATAGATATTGTAGTCTTGATGATAGGTACTCTTTTTTCATAGGGGGTAGACAAGGTGCTCCCTATATTTTGCTCCTTAAAATCACACCTTAGGTTTCACCCAGGATGTAAGACCTCAACAACCCCTCTTGGTAACAGTCTATTACTTTTTTTTGAGGAAGTAATAACCAAAACTTTAGAGGCTAATGTTATATGCCATTAGGTGTATGATTAAATAACCAGTGTCTCAACCAATGATGGGTCTTCCCTAAACATAGTACGAAGCTCCCCATCAAGCGATATAACTCGCATTGAAGTCTCACTCCTAAATCCTTAAAGAATTGACTATGGAATTTACAACTAATCAATTACCTTGAGTGAGAGACCGATGAAAAGTTTTATTGATGATCAATTGACTAAGAACTTCCATTAACTAACCATGGATAGGATAAAAAAGTGCTTGCCAGATTGGGTTGCCTTTGGCAAACAGACACACTTTCCACTGCCCTATAGTTCGACCTTCAACCGACCACACTCTCATTTTGTCAAACAACTATCTCACCGGATATTGTAAATGTGAAGTATAAGACTATTGATTAATCAACCTAGGCCAAATGTAACTTTTCTATCGGGTTCTATTGGATCATCATAATCACTAGTCAAAAAGATTATGTTATTAGAGAACCAAATACTCCCAATATTAGACAAGAGATCACAAGAATCATGGTCATCAATGCCACTAGTAAAGTGTGCCATGCACTAAGTTACCATGATAATCCGACGCCCACCCCCAAGAGGATTCTTGTAGGTGTTTGGAGTGGAGGTCCAAATCGATTGAAACTAAAAAAAATTGAGTTGAAGCAAGATTTGGGTGTCAGATGGGACATAAGCTGAGAGGTTGGAGGAAGCTCTAGTCATTAATTTGACTATGGTTTTCCTACATACTTCACTAGGATTGTAATTTCAAGATCGTGGTTGGGGAGACTTTGTTTCGCACCTTTGGCTAGACTTTTCTAACCTTCAATTAAGAGCACATGCTCACATCAATTGAAATTCTAGGTTCGCTTCTCCTTCTTAGGAGCTTTCGATATTAAGGAGGAACTAAATGTATTCCATCTTCTCAAAGAGACATAAGTTATTGTCTGCTCCTAAAGTAATGAATAAAGAATCGCATCCATTAGACAACCTACCAAAGATTATGTACCTTCTAAGGTACTACACAAGTTCTGCATGCCTAAATTCTCTCTAAGTTGAAATAGTTCACTCATAGGTGTTCTTCTCATCACTTTCATTGAAGATAGGTAAACAGCGGAGCTCACCTGAACCTAGAGCTCTAAAAGAGCTTTAGGTTTTGGGAAGGGAGGCACCTGAGCATGACTGTGTAGACTATGTAGAAGTGCAATCTAATAAAATATTTTGTTGCCTCAAGAAATATACCATTATCACAATAGCTAATTTCTAGCTCGACTATACATGGAGAGTGTATGAATTAAGGTAAGGTGCATTCTTTCTTCTAAATCTCTAGACACCGCCTACCTTCATTAGGAGAGTCTTGAAAGACATCTGCAACCATGCAAGAACTATATAAAGCTATCCTTAGGAATGAATTGGAACATCTCCTCTAGCTTAACACCATCACACCACCTATCTTTCAAGAACAAAATCTTGCTTTCATCTCCAAGACTCAAATATGAGCCAACTCGGATAATATCTATAGTTTGCAAGATGCCTCTCCATAAAGAGGAAATGTTGGAGCTACTCCTAGGGGTAATGTCCCCTACTCTCTCTCTCTCTCTCTCCTATAGTACTTATGCTAGATAACATGTGTCCATAGTCCCTCCTCTTGAACTACAAGCTTCTGTAGCCACTTACATAGTAAGGCCAAGTTGAAATCACTTTAGTTTTCATAGTGTAGGGTGGTGACAAACTTCTTCTTTGAAAGGCTTCAAGATTGTTAATACATGTGAGAGTCTTGGGTTTAGTCCCAATTGAAAATATGTTGGTGTATAAAGACTACTAGTTGGCCCTTACCCATAGTGAAGCTTTTGGGTTTCAAATGGGTTTGACCATTGGTGTATGAGACTGTTCCCCCATTGATCCTCCCCTAACACGTGGTATTAGAGCCTAATGAACAATTCAATGATGACAAGGTACGAGATTGAGAAGTTTGTTGGCTCAAAGTGCTTTGGGCTTTGAGAACCAAGATTTAAGGTGTGTTAGTTCAGTAGGGACTAGAAAGGCACTCATGTGGCATTTAAAGATGCTTGAGACTCGAGTGAAGAAGAGAAGGAGGAGATGAATGAAATGCTCTCTCTCATCTAGCCATGTTTGGCGATGAGGTCTTGGAGGAAACAAGCACTAAGGGCTCAAGCTAGAGTCTTTGTAGATGACCAAAAAGCCTCAAAGTAGATTGTACTTGCTTCGCATGCAAGAAGCCATGATGTCACATTTAAATTAATTGAATTAGGAATTTTAGGAATATAGATGTGATGGTTGATGATGAGGATCAAGCCTTATTGTTATTGTGCTCTTTACCACCCTATTTTAAGCACTTTCGTGACATTATTTTGTATGGTAGGGATACCATTAGATTCTTTTTGTTCAAAATTCACTTCTTTTTAAGGATGTGACAGCTAAGCTTGAGGGTGTAGAAGATGATAAGTAGGCTGAGGGATTGTTGGTTAGTGGGAGACCTATTAAAAAAGGGTCTAACCCAAGCATGGTAGAAGCAAGTCTCATATGGCGGACACTAAAATATGAAGAGATTTTATGTTGGACAAGCATTCGGTATTCTATCCACATAGGATAGGGATGCTCACATGTATACTTCCTATTATATCTTTTGAGAATATGGAGAGGTTTTCACTTCACTAAATTCTATTAGAGATGATAATACTATAGCACACCTGCAATTGAAGCTATGGAGGAATAATCCTTTTGTGTATAGTACTAGGGATTCTAATGTACTAGATAAAACATATAGTGAGAACTATCGGTAGGAAAAAGTCTTATTGGAAGCCTTTAGTATCTCCTATTCTGGAATGTCCTAAGAAGGTCATAATTCTGCTTCATAGTAGGCAGCACTTTAGAAAGGGTTTTGATCATCTCCTGAAAATGAAATGGGACTTAGAAAAATAATGCAGCCTACTTCAAGGTGTGAAGTGTTTCACTTTGGATGAATATTTGAATTCTTCTTACATAATAGATAATCGACTTCTTCTTCTTTTATGTTTATTAATTGGTTTCACTATTTGGTGGGATTATCTACCACTTGGTTGATAGTAAAGTCATAATAGAAATCCATGAAATGCAAGCTTTATTCATCCATGAAAAGTTCTTTTTATTAAACATAATCAAGCAATGCAGGATTTCTTTATTATTGATGAAGTCTAGAGTGATGTTAGTCAATTATTAGAGCATTTTCAATCATCATGAGTTCAAACTGAACAAGTGCTACATCTAGATTTTGACCCAGCCTAAGGACTTTCTTCATGATATGATTCGTGATGAACAAAAACCAGTGGATCATGCGATGAGAGTTAAGGCACTTGCTATACATACTTATGGGTGCTATTATCTTATCTTTCTCTTTTAATGAAGTAGTAATACCAATGTTTATGTGATAGGAGGAAGAATAGTAGCAAGAAGAGGGGGTAGGCCGGCAATGATAATAATGAATGTGAAATAGTAGTAGATATTCCAATTGCTGTCTTGTCTATCACTTTACAAGTTTGCTTCAACGAATGGAAAAGTCTTTTGAAAGTAAGTGAGTGATCTCATGGAGCACGAACAATACCTCTTAAAATAGTAGTTAGCTATTTAGTAGCAATTCCTAGTAAAAGTAGGAACTAAGTAGTAAACAACTAAAAATTCTTAGTTAGTTCTTAGAGTATTACTTGACTACTAATAAGTCTTATCTATCTATAATAGAATCAAGTAAATACTACTAGTAGTAATAGCAGTAGTTAGTATTTTACATATGTCAATTCAATCTTCAATAATAGTGCGAATAGCATCAAATCAAGTACATAAAACTACTTAAACTACTTTCTAAAATAGTTACTTCACAGTAAAAGAAACTATATAAGGCATAGCTAAAAGCTTCTAAAGAGAAACCACTATATGTAAGTTACACGAGAAGTTCTTGTAAACTAGACTTGTGTTGCCTCACAAACTTTCTTTCGGGTCAAGAATAAAATGGTTAGTGCTCTAGTTCTTATATTCATAAGTCAGCTAATGATGGTTCGACTCGCCTTTCTTTGAGAAGGGCTCTTCCTAAGTAGAAAATTTATTATAGAAAGCTCATGGTTGCACCTTATTTAGGAGGTTTCTATTGACTGCATTCCTTGAAAAGACTAAGTAAGCCATAGTGGACAAGAGAAGCTACTCAGTTTGATAGCCCTAGTGTATGCACTCAAGTCAAGCAAAGTAGACAACACATGTAACCAAGCATACCACCGGAGGTTGAGGGTTCATCAGCGAATGGAGTTAGGCCCATTTCAATGCCTAATTTTTAGCAGAGCAGCACCATCCAAATCCATAGCAGCACATGTCCCTATGAGCTCGAGGCAAGACAAGCAGCTCGCTTCCTTCATCTTATTATAGAAAAGGATAGGACCTCGGTCTTCGACTTTGATTGGTTCCAAGGGAAGTGGGTGGCTATGGGAGCTTTTCTATCAAGATAGCCTTTCGGTTAAGCTTGGTAGAGTAAATGCCAATGAAAGCAATGAATGCTTTAGGGGTGGCACAAAAGAAGAGGGCACCAAAATAGATGCCATTAAAAAGGAATAAGCCCTAGCATCTACTCTTTTCTTGACTCATTCGAAGAAGCGGGTGAACAAGGTTTTCCTCTCTACGGAGAGGGGAATGAAACCAACCTTGACTACTTTCTTGGGATGCATCCGTCAATCAATTGAAGCTTTTTTTTGTGGGAGCTCTAGAATAAAAGTAAGCTGATTGTGATGGACTCGGGGTCAGGATGGAATTACGTGTTTAGTAGAGATTCATAGTGAATCTGACAAATAAATAAGGAAATCAAAACTTATTCTGAAGTCAAGGATGTAGTTCCTATTCCAGCAAAGGAAAAATTCCATTATCAATAGCACAGCGAGAATAGAGAAAGAAGCTGGTTGGTTTTAGTGAGCAGTAGGTGTAGAAAAAGCTTATTCTAAAAAAAAGGTTGACTTGAACTCAGTTAAGTGAAAGTATGATCGATGATTTCTCACTACCAATGCAACTAGGCACCACATTTTGATTCATTTTTCTCTGGACTGGCCAGATGTTTTAAAAGAAAAGAAGAGCTAACTTATCCTTTTCATCTATTGTCTCTCATTTTTCTTCAATTAGAAAGATTACAGAGATTTGTAACATCATTCTTCCAATCCCATCTTGTGAGGTGCTCCTTTAGCATGTCCAATAAGCCAGCATATAATGCCCTAGGTGGGGGCTATTTTGAACTTTGTCTAGTTTAACTCTAGCAATTCTTTTAATAGGCGTTCCATTTCCTCCTTTATCTAGAGTAATTTGAGCTTTCAAGCTTGGGCCAGTTCCTCATTTATTTTATCAACCATCCATTTTTCCACTGGTCTTTGAAATTATCTATGACAATTGTTAGAATCAAACTTTCTTTCATTGCCTCATGAGCTGCACTTTCTAATTTGATCTAAGTCAAAGAGTTGGGCTCTTTATTCTTTCCATTGTTGGAAGCACAATAAATACTAGGAGTCGAGGTGGAAGAAGATTACGTAGATGAGATAGATTGTGGTGGAGTGCAGGATCGTTCTTTCTTCAAATTCATTACAGAAGATGCATGGTCGATAAGAGAGTTTAACAGAGTAGAGACTCTAAAATCGATGTGTTTGATGCCCCCTCACTGAAAGAGATCATCACATGGGTGGGGTGAAGTCCTCGCCTATGAGCTACACTTTTAAAGCAAAGCCAACTTTCAATTTCAAGGCAAGCCCTACTGCGCAGGAGTAGTCGAACCCTTTAAGAGCAAAGGATAGGGCTCGACCACCTAGAGAGTACCCAACCTTTTCAAGTTAGGCATAAAGAAAGCCATCAAGTTTCATTTCTTTTTTATTTACACGTATGTTTCTGATAGCTTTCTTTCCTAAGCCTAATCATGCTTTTCACATGCAATTCGATGCTTCCTACATCAAAAGAAAGTCAAGAATATCCCACTCATTGATAAAGTAGATTCTTCTCTCTCATGTCATGGAAAGAATATATGTAGCCGATAGTCTATTCTCAAATCAATCTTTATCTCATCTTACACTTTCAATTGTGTAGTGAAGTTCCTTATGCTCAAGCCTAATTCTACATTCTAGTAGACTACTTGTGCTTTCACGGATCGCTTCAAAAGTTGGGGTTTTTTCTTCCTCTCTTTCAAAAATAGAACTGAACATAAGTATGCTAGACAAATCTCAAATTGCTTGTAATTTATAATGTGGGGGAGAAAGGTCAGGGTAAAAGCATGACTGGAAAGATAAAGCAAGACACTCACTTCCACAATGAGAACTAACTTGGAACCATGATCCCAGCACCAATTTATGTACGGGTCATGGGAGACCTATTCAATGGTATGATCGTCGATGAGCCAAAACTTTCTATCTTGATTAGAACTCGATTCACTTGTATGAGTGGAGCTGGTAGACCAAACCTACTAGTACTAAAGAAGTGAAGGGCATCAACAAAACTCAAACCTTATCTAAGCTTTCCTCTCACTTTGCTCGAGCCTCTCTCCTCTCCTCTCAGTCTCATTACTCGAGGACTAGGAGAAATGGGTTTACCAAAGATTAAATTGAGTCTGAGTCAGTTGAGCATGTAGTTCCGTAACCTGTAGGTGAAGCACTAAAGCACTTCACTTGATCGAGATCTTCCCAACCATAACTTATCTATCAATTGAGTAACTTCATCCCATTTCCTCCTCTATTGATTGAATGGAAAGTTAGTTTAGTTAAGAAAAATGGAATCTTGATGCCTTATGAGAATAATTCGTGCTCAAAGGAGGCTTTGCTTCATCTCTCGAGATTCTTATAGATGGTGTAAATGAGAGCAACTACAGATCGAGGCCAGCTTGTCTTTTTGGAAGAGGTGGGAGTGGGGCAGGGGTAATCCTGGATGTTAGTCCAATTACTTGACTATTCAGGTGATACCTGCTACTAGTCAAGATTGTTCTAAAAATAAAAAATCATGGTCTTATTACCATCATAGAAAATGTGCCTTGAATTGACATATCATTCTTAGAAGTAGTTTACAAGAAGAACTTTCAATATATAAAAGAGACGTATTCTTTTAGTTCTTATGATGCTCATTCCTTGCTCTTTCTTTGTGATAGAATGCCTCTGATTCATGTTTGCATTGGCTTCTTTTTATATCATTATTAATAGAGAAAATAATTCCTAATTTTATTGTGTCCTTATAGATCCAATATATTAGGGCATTAGTCCCTTTTTTTTCTTGCTTCGAGATCCAACTTCACTCTTCATTCTTACTTTGTGTTACTTGTAGCTCTATCTTTTGAAAAAAAATACATTCTGATCAGGATGTCTTATTTACTCAATTCACTCAAATATGTAAAAAGGCTCAAACATGAGTGATTGAATCAATTCATCGTGTCGAACTCTATTTCTTTTTGTCATTGGCTAAGTCAGCCCAGCCTCTTCGAGTGAATTTTCTTCTTTCTTTTCAATTCCACTTACATTAAGCTACTTTCAAAGAAAAAGAGGAGAATATCCAAATTCTTATTAGCTAGTTCAAAAAAACACCTCCGTAGAACATGTGGGGTGGTCTTTGAGCTAGGAAGTGGTTCACCGGGTCAGAGAAAAGGTAAGGGATTTCCTAGTTGAATGCTCTTGATTTCTCAGCTCATTGGTTTGAGTTCAAGTAAGTAGAAATAGGTAAAAGGAATGTAGATGAGCCTAAAAAGCATTTGCAATTTCACTCATATTCATGAGTTCTTTTCTGTCAGAGGAGAAATACTCAACCTCTGGGAGAGGAGAAAGTGAGACGCAATGGAATTTTGTTTGGATCAATCCATTTGCCTGGTTTTGCTTTTGATGATGCTCTCACGAAGATCAAGTTCCTTCCTTCTTTTATGAAATAGATGAAAGGAGGGACTTTATGAATGATGGTCTGTCTATGCATGAAGGTCATCTTTCTCCTTACATTCTTGACTAGGTTCGCGTTAGTCCACCAGCCAGACATAGGTGGGCTGCCAGACGATAAGCTAGAAGTGGAGCTTATTGATGCATCAGATTGCCGCAATAGACATGCATGACTTTTTGGATGCCGGTCTCCTAGCATTGTAGAGTACTTTGTTAACATGAGACCGTGTTGGCTGTGCTACCACTTTGGTCAGTCGGTGGCCTTAGAGGGATACCACCCTAATAGAGCTGCTCGACAATTTGGGTTTTCTCAAGTGAGTTCATATGAAATCTTTTCATCCCTGGTGGTGATTGATGACAGTGGGCTACCCTTTGAGACTCATTTGTATGCCACCTCGATGATGTGGGGCACCTGAGATTTGGCATGGGTTCTAGATTTTGAATGGTTCCACCATAGTCGCATAAGGGTTGGGTATGTTATACTTGGTTGGGTCGTCTTATGCCTCTTCTCAACCATAGCACCAAGAGGTATGAATGGTGAGTGAGGGAGTTGGGGCTTCCTTGAGCACAAAGGTCCCACAGGAGCTCTCAGTAGGCAGGGACCAGCTACGATAGTGCTTTTTGACTTTGATGCATGTCGTAGCTATAGCTTTTCTATTTCAGCATCTTTAGCTTCCTGCTTATAGCACTGACTTGTTGCTTTGACATTGCTGGTAACCCACCCACTGAGCTAGAGATGCGGTGAGAGGAGCCATGATATGCTTCCCATTGAGAGGTTACTCCACTCGCCGCATCTCTAGAAGCAATGAGTGCTATGGTCGAGAGGTGATGAAGCTATGACAGATTAGCACTGACTTGTTGCTTTTGACTTCGATGCGGTGAGAGCACTCATTGCTTCCCATCGAGAGGTGTCTTCTTTATTAGGTCATCATATTAGACAGCGGCATGAGGAGCCACGGTATGCTTCTTTGGATTGGAGTGCCAATATATCATACCATCCACTTCTCACACCTAGAGAGGAAGAAGAGCCACGCCTTCCTGGTGGGGAGTCCTCTTCGTTCTTTCTGCCCTTCCATGGTGCATTTCCTTGCTCCTGTGAGTCCAGACTTGGGTACCTCACCTCACATATCATTCTTTCTCCAGTGACGAGTCCCATCTACTAGCTAAGAGAGACATTAGAGTTGGAGGTATGCAATGGTGGAAGATACTAGGGCTCAGTTGTACCAGCTTATTAAGTCGATATAAGTTGTCATTTATTCGATCCTTCAACTTGTTGATGACAGAATCTCCAGTTCGACCATGGGCCTTGAGTGAACTATGGGATGATCGAGAATGACCCAAAAAACTATGTGTTTTGTATATTTATTCGAAAGATTTTTTTCTCTATTATAGAGAAAGCTAATGGATCCTTCTATGGTATTGATCTGAGATAGATATGTGTAGTGTCTTGAGCACGTGGCATCTACTCAATGTTCTTGCTATGCACCTTTACTCCGCTCTAGCATTGAACCGTGCAGCACACCGCTAAACTCTTAACAGAGAACTCAAAAGCATGGTTACAATACACGCCTAAAGCAAGTACCATGGTCTTGATATCTGCCCATCATTGATAGCATCTGTTGCTTCCATCCCCTAAGCTTAGCAACAACTTTCTCAATCAGTGGTTGGTAGTAAACTATGTTCAGCTTGCAAGTATTAAGAGGAAGACCTAAATATTAAAATGAGAATGCCACCACATCCATTCCCAGAAGACTAGCAATGTTCTTATGTTTTCCTCCTTTTGAGAAGTATAAATTGTTCTAATTTGCTGCAAGCCCTGTCCTTTCCTCGATGGAAATTGGAGTTTCAACTTAGTTCAGTCAAGTCCTTTTCCTCCTGCTAATGCTAATTGGCCATTTTTGAATACACTAGTAGTTCTCTTCCCCAAATAAAGACTTTCTTATCTTACCTGGCTAACTTCCAAGAAAAGAGAGATTTCTTCAAAGAAAGCCTATTCCTAGACATACTAAATCTACAAAAATAGAGGAATTCATTCCAAAACTAGAGTGAATTCCACCAACAAGAAAAGCTGGAGCCATTATATTGATTGCACCAAATGAATAGAAATCTGAATGACATAACTCTGTGATAATCATTCCTACCTGCCTCACCAACAAAGGTGCTTGAGCAATGCTAACCACTGAGAAATGTCGAGATTCTGACCTTCAGGAAAAGCACATCATAGTTATTCTCGCCCAGGCCAATGAGAAATAGAAAGACTCCTTCATTGAAAGAGAGAGTTTAAGAAAACTCTTTTTCTTTTAGAGCTAACAACATCGAGGAGAAAGCGCTCTTACCTGACATACCTTTCTTTGTGTTGTGAAGCTAATGACAATTTTATTATTTTGCTTGCTCTTTCATTTCAGTTTCACTCACTTTTTCTTTGATGAGTGGATCCGATAAATAAACAAGCAACCGACTCGAGCCAGACCTTTTTTATTGATAAATCAAGCCATGATTGATTAGAAAGATGAAACCCTCTTCATTTCCCTTTTTACACCCAAAAAGTATAGGTACCCCTAAAAGGTATAATTAGTTAAGTGGTCCTTTCACTCAGTTTTCATTTCTCTTTTTTTATAGTAGAATCAAGAATTCACTTTGACTAATCATCCACAACGATACTGAAAAGGAGGGTAAGGGTACCTACTCTCAAAAGACACAAAATAAGAATACCCAAAAGCATGCACGGGAGGAGAGGCAAAGCCAGTTGGATAAAAAAGCCTATTCCCTTCTCTTTGAATTGAGCCTAGCTTTTTGATAAAGGAATCGGCCAGCTTATCTTAATCATTGGTAGATGCATCTTCCACCTAGTCCAAGGGAGGATTCCACCTCCTATAGTATAGTGGACTTCCTTGCTATGCACCTTTGCTTGCCGAGAAAATATAGACTCAACAAGTCACTCGTGAATGGTACCACTATATCCTTTAGTGTTTACGACCCGTACTCTAAAAGCAATTCAATTCCATTTGGTTTTTTTCTTTAAAAATATATTTTCATCCTTCCTACCTATTGAACCTGAAGAGAGGATTCTCATCTTGGATAAGGGGTTTCTACTGATTTCTGGGGGTTCTTAGCATGGAAATAGTAGATTTGATCATCCCCTGTATTGAACAAAGAAATGAGTAGGGTAATCTTACCTAACTCTTGTCTAGATTGCCTCTAGGTCCGAATAGACTGACTTAGTACCTCTATCCCTCCTTTCCCTTGTAGCATGCTTTTCACTTTTGATCTTGGCTGCTCTAGCTCTATTGAAAGTCTATTGTGTTCAAGCATGGATCCCTCTCTCCAAATCTGAGCCTCTCATCTCTGACTATGGTTTGTTGGACTAGATAAGTTTCAAGCAAGATAAATTATGTGGTCCAGGTCAAGTGGAAGGTTCCGAAGTTGGTTCAAACTAAATAGGGATGGGTCCAACTTATGCAATCTAGGGCAAGCTAGTGAAGGGAGGGATGATAGAGGTCTTTGGAATAGGGAAAATATAAGGGGCAAGCTTGAAGTCTATGGCTAAGTTCTTAGCTATCAAGGATGGCACTTGGTATTCAACATTTGAGGTTGAGATTGAGGCAGAGGCTGTAATAATGATAAAAAATTTTGATATCAAGATTAAGAAACTTCTTTTACCATCTATAAATGACTCAGCTTGATATCCATAAGCTTGACCTCTTTCCAGATGTACTAGGCCTAGGAAAAGGTGAATAACTTTTGCAGATGCCTTGGCTCAGCGGGGACACATTTTGTTTAGAATTCTAAACCTCATGAAGATGAATTAACTTTATCATTCTTTCTTGGACATGTTTTCTCTATGAGGGTCTGAGTATCCCATTTTCTTTCTTCCCTCCTAGAAAGAGAGATAGCCGGATGTACTCACCTTCGTACCTTCAAGTTACGATGGTTGGCAAGGTTGATAGTTCTAACTTGTCTGGTCATATCGTGGATTTTATAGAGGAAAAAACTATCGAGCCCCACAGAAAGTGCTCTACTTTCTGCATTACAGTAGCTTCCATAATCAAGTTCGTATGGAGGTGTGGCTGACATTCTTTTTATTTGTCTTCAACTAACAACACTACTTTTAATATTCCACTTCACAAAAAAATAAGGGGTCCTGTGAAGATTTCATTCTTGTCTTTTCTTTCAGTTCATAAAGAATCCTTCTTTCTTAATAAAGCTATTTTCATCAAGGAGTGATGAACTCGGACATTCACATAGACTAAAACTAGTTTTTAATTCAGAACTACTATAATCCCACATTTGTGTCAAAGAGAAGAGGCAAAGAAGAAACTACTCGACTAAATAAAGAAGGGGGTAGGGCTGTTTCAAATAGATAAGGATTCTATTTACCATAACTAACAAGGATTTCAATCATGTAGAGAAAATTGAATGAAGAATCAATACCCATATTTGTCTGATTATCTTACTTTCGAATATCAAGAGAAAATATGGAGCTTGATCGAGTGATCAGGCAGGAGATTACATGAATTTCTCGATGATTGCCATTCACATCTCGAGTCATTTCACTAGATCTTATCTACAAACAAGATTTCTCAATTGAGCAAATGAGGAAAGAGAGGTCAGTTTAAGTAGAAAGATCATTTTCCTACCAATGGAGGCTTATCTTCTTCTTACAATAACACTTATGGTACTTATCCTAATGATGTTGTACAAGAATTCTAGACTCCAACTGATGAAGGCGCCTTGTATTCTTTTAGCTAGCATATAGCTAGCTCTTCAATAGCCTTCTCTTCCCATCGATACCAATAAAGAAAGAGTCATGAACACATCTGTAATGCACTAATGAACCTTCAATGGTTGCGAAGAGGCTTTCACCATCTCCTAGTGAAGTGGATTCATCCAGCTGAAGATACTGAGGCACATCCTTCTACTAATGGAGGGGTGTTGATAGGATGTATATAGCCGCTTAGGTGCATATCTAATCGAAATCCCCTAATCATGGATTTTCTAGTGCCTTCCCCTTCTTATGAGTGAGGACATATCCTACTGAGTTAGACAACCTAAAAAGGAACCATTAGAGGAAGGGTGGTCTACGATCTGGTGAGGAAATTAAGGAAATTGAGCCAAAAAAGTAAGCTAAAAAGCGAATCTAGATTGAATTTCATCACGAACTCTTTGCTTGCAGTAGACATAATGACTGGTGAATTCTCCATGCTGTGAAAGTCATTGTTCACTAAATCCACTACTGTTGAATAGATTTGAAGACTAGTCCTTGCTATGCCCTAAATAAATGGGGAAGGAAGCAAGAGCACACTACTCAACAAAGATTGAAAGTATACACCCTAGAGCTGAAAGTCATTCACGATTGACTTTCTCATACTATGGACATTTGATTTTAAATCCAAATTGCCATGAAGAGAATAATCAATCCTTTTGAAGCCAGTCTCTCAATGGTGTGAGGGCTAGCATGCAGGGTCCCAATATTTCTCATTTCTTTTTTGCAGATGATAGCCTTTTTTTTTCTTTAGTTAAAGCAGCTGATGGTATAAAGATCAAGAAGATCTTGCAAGTATATAAGGGAGGCTTAGGACATAAAAGAAATTTAAACAAGTCTACTTTTTCTTATTGAAGCTTAAACTGCTCACCTAAGGCGAAAGAGCTTGCAAAAGACATTTTTCAGGTCAATATTCTAACCTTACCATGATGAGTAGATCTTTCATGCTTTTCATAGTCTTAAGAAAAGGAGAGAGTTTGGAGGAGAGTCCAAGAGTGGAAAGAGCTTCTGTTGTCGAATCTAGAATAGATCCATGCCATGTCTTTATCATGAAAAAATGAACTGCACCTTGTCTGGTATTCTTCATTTGAAAAGATCACACTTCTTGTTCATCTACACCCAAAAACATCATAGTCATGAACAGTAAAAGGACTGATCATGACTACTACTATGACTTAGACTCTGAGCTATGCCATGAGCTCCGCTAACTGAGTCACTTATCTAGTGCTTGGGTCTAGAAGTCATTGTTTTCACTCTCTTTATGCTAGCAATTGAGCTAACAGTTGGGGATTACAAAGCAATAGCTACTCCTAGTTCCTAGTCACACCAAGGTAAAGAGAAAAAAGAGAATACCTATTAAACTTCCCAGCTAACCAACCATGAACAAGGTAAGTAGGGAGGCCTTGGTCTGGTCAATTCAAAATTGTGCTTTTCGCTATACCTTCCGTCTATCAAAACAAGAGTTTTGGACACCTTTTCCATTTTTTCACATAGCCGGGCAATTTTCTAATTCTCTCAAAATTGGATATGTTGTGGCATAAAGGTTATTTGTACAAGGTTCATTTGCTTAAGTTGGGGAAGGAGGGATAATTAGAAGACCATTACTTTAATGGATCTCTTATCTATCTAAAAAAAATTTGGGTTGCTCTTCTTTCTAACATTGGAGTCTAACAAGGCTTGGAGTAGCGGATACGAATATAAGACCAAGAGCACTTATTTAGCTTCTTCAACTTCCTAGTATTCAATCTTGAGAAAAGCTAAAAATATATATTCTTAGATATGAGACCTAGCTATCTCGAATTCGTCTCTTTCTATTAGTGAAAGCTCAATCCCAACTCTCTTATCTAGTGTAGAACCAAACAACTATTGCTAGATTTTATCTCAAATTGAGTTGGAGTTCTTCCTTCAAACCTAGCTAGGGTGCTCTATTAATTTTGTAACTCATATTTATGATAGTAGCAAACTCCACTTCTTCAACGAGAGAAAAGATCACATCGACAAGAGCAAGACAAGTCTGAAATTTTTTATAAGCAAGTCTCAGCTTAGCTACATTACCTTCCTACCGATGTCATACTAGACTCTATTATGACCTGAGGTGAACTACCTTAAGCCTCAAAGTCACTTCTCCTCCCTCTCACCTGGTGAGTAGAAAAGCATTTAGCCACATCTTCCCAAAATCCATTTTATTGACCTCTATACTTCTACTTATTAGATACATGATAGTAATAAAGCAAGAAAGCTATTGATATTCCATTGCCCACATTTACACTCTCAAAGAGCTTCTTTGCTCAAAGCTGAGTCAACCTATCGGTCACATCACTTACACTTCCCCGTTGTCTTTAACTTGGCTAACTTGCTTTGAAAGCTATCATGTAAGAAACCAAACATAACTGCTCCTTAATTCATACCTTCGTACAACTCTTCTTGTCAGGAGTGAAATAGAAGTTGAAAAGTGAGAAGTATAAGAGTTCAAATAGAAAGTCTAAAGTCTAAGAGTTTAAAAGGGCACGAATTAGTTGGAAGGATAAGCTAGTCTTCCAAAGTAAGAAAGAAGTACCCTTAGTGCTCTTTGATTTAAAAATTTAGTTTTTCATTTCATTTATCCACCTTATCCTCTCAGTGAAATGAAAGCTCCTTTTAGTCTCATCTCATTACAGAAAACCCAACACTTCGAAAGAATGGCTTGCCTCTCTAGATCAAATCCCCCGTTTACAAGATCAGCTCTTTTAGAAGGGAAGGAAGACTTTCTCAATTTCAAGGGATCAAAAGAGAAGCTTTGGTTTGGTCAATTAGCTCTAAACTCACTTGATTGAAAGTCCAATATCTTCTTTATTTGGAAGGGAAATGGTAGTTGAGTTTTCTCACTTTTTCTTCTTATCACTTACTTGTTTGTCCACCATGTGTACTTCTAACAATGCCTCCTGAGGTCTAGGTTGGTTATTTGATTTTCTCTTTTCACATGTGGGTTCATCACCTTTGAAACGGTCTTTGACAATCAATTGGGTAAGTGAGTTGAAGTCATCCTTAGCTTACTAGAAATAAAAGATGTCAGGGTGGGGATGGGGGTAAGTGGTACTAAGGTGGGAGGAGCTTATCTTCTCAAACACAGAAAAGGAAGGTGGCAAGCAACCACATAAGGTAGATTACAATGTGCTCGCCCACTTGAGGAAGCTCTCAGCCTCTCTTAGCATTTATGATGGTTTGAAGATGTTCCCCAAATTAATGGAAACTCTAGTCAAAGTGTTACTAGAGCCATAGGTGTTCCTTGCTTACTTTGGCAATAAAGACTTGGAAGAAGCACACTACCTCAAGGAGATTCCCGGAGTAATCTTCTCCGATGAAGATATATTGCTAGGCATATCAGACCACAATCATCCTTTGTAAGTGTTAGTGACAATAAATGATACAAAATAGAACCGAATCTTAGTAGATCCTAGGGCTTCAATTCACATTATGAATGCAAAGACTTTAGCCCACTTGATACAGACAAGCTGAGCTCTGATAAACTCATGCTTAGAGGGTTCAATGAATAGGGTGAGAAAGCACTCAAGTCTATCACCCTCCCACTATAGTTTGGTGATCTGAGTATTAAAGCAAAGCATCACATCATATATTCAGACACCTCTGATAATGCATTGATCGGTAAGTCATGGATCCATGTGTATAGGATGAATCCCTCAATGCTTCATTAATGTATAAAATATCGATGATGAGGGGAGTCTGCCTACAAGGTGATACCCAAGTAGTGAAATTGGCTTATACAAGGATGCAAAGCATTACCTTCCCGCCAATAGGGTGAGGATGGACCTTATGAGTCCGGCCTTCCAAAGGTAGCACCCAAATTTTGACTACCTAAGTACCTACGTATCATGGCGAGAATGGGCGACAGGTAGGGAAGAGTCCTCTGAAGTTAAGGAGAATCAAAGCAGAGTGTCAAAGCCTGCAATAGAACAAAGTGAAAAAATAAAGTCTAGCACCTCTCCTTTATCATCGACCTCACCTTGGCTTGGGTAGATATGGGAACGTTCTATGTTCCCCAATAAAGAGGCACACCGAAGGGATCTTTATTGATAGTTCTAGGTCCACTGAAGGAAAAAAATGTTGTAATCCTTCTTCACTTCAAATGATGAGATGAAAGATCTTCAAGTTTCTTATTACTCTTATCCTTTAGTAGATAAGTGTCTGCATACTAGTTTATTGCCATCAAAGTGGTCAGCTAAATAGGCCAGCCTATATGACTAGTTCTGGCATACGACTTACCCCAAGAAGGTGCTAATTGGGATATGTGGAAACTCCACACACATCCCTTTGGCTATAGTTTGTGCAAGGTGATTACTTGCATTCCTGAAGTCCCTGAAATCTCAAAAAGAGGCTGAAGAGGATCTCGACTTAAAGAATCCAGAATCTTGGGGACTCGCAGCTCATTATCAACCAAGTAGTTGGAATGTAGAAAGTTTGTAGCTAGTAGAATATCATAAAAGAGTGATGGAGCTTCTTGGATATATTCCTGAGGTCATCTTGATGAGACTACCCCGATGCAACAATAGTCAGGCAGATGCACTCTCCAAGATTGCTAAAGAATTGGCAAGCAAGTTCTCTTCACCCATCACATCACAGTGTTGATCCATAATTGACAAAGATTGTCTTTTGTGGATCTACCTTCTACAAATAAGAAGATATCCCATTCTGAGTCCACCTTGATAGCTTTGGAAGTAGATGAAGCTGACAACTAGATTAAATCCCTCATTGAGTATCTACAATATGGAAATTCCCCTAAACCCTCTCTTGCATCTCAAGTAAAATAGATAGCTCTTCTTTTCACATTTGTTAATAACACTTTATATCGATGCTCATTTCACCAATTATGGATTTGATGTCTTAGCAAAGAGGAGGCCCAAAAGGTCATGGGTGAGGTACATTTCAAATTGTGTGGAGCACACCAATCTGGGCCCAAGATGAAGCTGAAAATTCAACACCTTGGGTATTATTGGCCTACGATGACTCAAGACTGTGTAAATCATGCTCATAGGTGTCATTAGTACTAGGTTCAAGAACCGTTTTGCACCAACCTCCAAATCCTCTCTATCCAATGATGGTTTCAAGGCACATGATGTGGGGTCCTATTGATCCTCTATCATCTAAGGGTCATAGGTTTATCCTCATTGCTACAGCTTATTTTTCTAAGTGGGCTAAAGCAGTTTTACTAAAAGTGGTTATGGCAGACAATGTCTTAGAATTCTTCAGGGATGAATAAAGAAAATAGAAACTGGATAAAATTGTATATCAATTTGGTTTTCCTTGTTGGATCATATCAAGGCACTGCCTTCCGAAGTACAAAAATTATTGGATTTGTCCGCATCATCACATAGATTGGCGGTACTCGACGATTTACTATCCCAGGGCTAATGGCTTAGCGGAGGCTTTAAATAAGATTGGTACAACTTATCGTACTACAATGCAGTCTACTCCTTATGCTCTCACCTTTGGAGTCGATGTTGTCTTTCCTCTAGAGATAGAGCTTCCTTCATTGCTGTTCTTGCTTACAAGTTCACTATGAGAGTGCCAAAGAAAGGTCGGAAGAACTTGAGAATCTTGATGAGGTCGTGCTCAACAAAATTCGATATTTATCATGCTAGAATCTGCACATGATAAGTTAGTCCTTCCTAAAACATTTTGAATGGAGACCTTATTCTTTGTCTTCAATAATCGTCACTTGTCAAAGGGCAAGTTTTAGCCAACTAGGGAAGGCCCTTTGTAGTTGGAAAAGCTTATAAAGGAAGATCAGACCAACATGTTGACTCCGAAGGAGGCCATCCCATCTATAGTAGGAGTCTCTTTTCAAGATAGTTCTTTTGTTAAGATTGTCATATTTTCAACTCCCGTGCTTTCTTGTGGTTTGGACATCCTAGTGTCTTCTACTTGTCCATTTTCAAGACTTCTACTTGAAAATATACATCTGTTTGAAAGATTTTGTATTTTTTAGTATGGCTCACTAACAAAACAAAGCACTTAGGAACTCAAAATGCAGGGATGAACAGATCAAAACTTAATACCCTACTTGCTGGGAAGAGTGCTTTCTTCCTATAATAAACCCTAAAATTTCTGCTTCATATTCTATCATCTGGTCTTTCTTATAAGTAAATAAAAGTGAAAATGAACCTGTCATTTCAGTCAAGTATAAGCTAACCTCTCCTCTTAGTCAGTATGGCAAGTAACCTCCTTTCGCTTTCTATGTACGCTTGAAGTTTCTTTCTATACGTAATTTTGTATATAACAATCATTCAGTCCTGCTGAATCAAGTATATTATTTGTTTGTGATAAGCCAGGGCCCAATAGAGCCTAGCCCTGAGGACCAAAATGGTCTAGAGAAGCCAATACCCACTTGGTGTAAGTACTTCTCGAACTTGACACAACATTTTAGAAGAGAAAAATTGTAAGGTGAGTCAAAATAACCACTTTTCTACAAATTCCAATCATTGTATGCTAATTTTGTATAAAAATATCAACAACATTAAATTTTGTTGACACAAAATTGAGATTGGGTGGCTGTTCAATATAGCTACTTTTCAAGACTAAGGCATTGGTTTCACCCTAGATTAAGTACATTCATGTGATGTTTACTAGCTAGTTTTTGTCTATAAAATAGAGTACATAGTTTCTTCAAGTCATCACGGGATTATAATGTGGAAACCCATTGGTCACTCTTCAATATGAGGAGGTCCCATAATTATGTTATTGCATTGATGCACTCATCCAATGGTCCTTATTTTCCCACTCAAGTTGCTACTTTACTTTGAACAACAAAGTAAAGATGCTTAAATAATCTTCCTTAAGAATATTCCTTCTTTGTCGATGATCGCCATCCACTTTGGGGTTAAATAAAATGTGATGACATATAGTTCCAAGGTTGGCCTAACTTGATGATTTATTGAGTTTTTTACATAAAGCATATTTTGCTCACATTTGTCAATGAAGTCAACTGATCCCTAACTGAAAAGACTTAGTAACTGGCCATTTAGCATCTATTTATCCATGTTGAAGTAAGTTTTGAGGGTGAGGTGCTAGTTTGGAGAGGGATGAAATTAATCCAAATGGATTGATCTCAAAGTCTATTTGACTTCTGGCAATCTTTAGTTAAAAGCTACAACTCCTAAGTGCAGTGCTAATGTAGTGCTCCAAGGAAAAGATCCTTGTGAAACTTTAGTAGCCTCTAGCTTTATAGACTATTCAACAATTGAAGAAAGTAATTTTAGAAACTTAGTAAAGCTCAAATTCTTTTTAGTTGATGGAAAGCACTACTGACATATGCTAGAGATGAATTAGTGAAATAACTAATATATGGCAACTACTTCAATTCCCTTTCTCATTATAATGATCTATTTTTATAAGCAGATTTAGGTCTTGTTCCAGATAGCTTGAACCAAAAGGAGAAAAACTTATGGATTTCAAGACTTTCAATGAACTAAAACGTTTTTCTTGCTAAAGCTAAGGGCCAATTGAAATTGCTACAAAAGCAATTGAGTTCATAATAGAAAATCTTCTTTATTACTTTGCTTTTGAAATAGTAGAATAGAAAGTGCATAGTAAAAGTTCCAACGATAACTAAGATTTTTGATGAATTGAATTCTTTATCTAAACCGACCTTGAATTTCTTTCAATTAAGTTATCGCCTAGTCTTGTTGCTTGACACACGCTTTGTGCTATTGACAAGTTTGCACTTGGCAAATTCATTTGCCTAATAATCTCATATAGAAGAATGTAGAACAATTTTCCTCTATTCTTTGAAGTAGTCAAAACTACCCAATACTACCATTCAAAAGAGTCCACTAAAGCTAAAGTGAAGACTTCAATCAAAAAATCTCATGTTTTCTATGCTATTTGACCGATCCTTTTCAATGACATCCCAAAGCACATGGGAATTAGTGTCTAATTCTCATCAAAGAGAAGAAGGAAAGCAGATGAAAGAGATATCAAACTTTAGCACAGAGTGGGCATCCATCAATTCCCTATCGCTTAATCGAATGGGAGTTCTTCTCAATGGAGTTTTCATCACTGCTAAAGCCATAATTCTCTTTGATAGTCTAAGAGATAACTGATCAAAATAAGTTTCAGTGAATGCTTTAAAGATTCTATCGTGAATTTCCCTTTTGGGAACACATGGATGCCCTATATTTCATCATGGACAAACTAAGTGACTCTTTCCTTTTTGAGTGCTTATTCATAATATGTGGAACATGAACAGGTTGTGTCAACAGTGGTTCAAGAAGCAAGGCCCACCATGCACTAATCCCAAGCAAAAGAAGACCCAAGATAAAGTGAAGATCATATAAAATATAAGCATAGCTTTCAATCAATTCAACAATCAAAATCCATACTTGGCCAATTTCATTATAATTATGGGGGATTGGAAAAGAGATATGATTTCCTTAGATTGAGAATACCTCCTCCAATTTTTGTTTGTGGCTACAGTAAATGTTACAAGTGGGGTTGAAGGTGCTACCTATCTGATAGAGGTAAGCTTGGAACAAGTATGCTTGGAGCAAGTATTCACCATCAAAGTACATCTCCCAATGGCGAGTGCTAGTACCCCCTAAGTTCATGATTTGTTCATCGGAGAAATCATCATTAAGCGGAGAATCAGCAGGGAGTGGATGCGCTGCTAAGAAATCTGCAAGTGCTTGTCCTTTTATGGCATAGAGGGATATGAATATTATATGAAACTAAGACAAAATCATGGACCAATGCGCCAACCATCCATATAAGGTCAGTCGTGTCATGAGATATTGCAGTAGATTGACACTAGATATCAAGTTTACCTTATGAGAAAGCATGTAATGTCGTAGCTTTTGAGATGCAAAGATTAAAGCTAGGTAGTACTTTTTAATAGGTGGATAGTTTGCCTTAGCATGGATTAGATGATGACTTAGATAATAGAGAGTGTTCTCCTTCTCTTCATCATTAGTTTGAGCCAACAAAGCGCCAAGGGAGTCATCTAATGCAGCAGTATATAATATGAGCGGCCCAGATAGGATCAAGGCCATCATATATTGTTTTGATCTTCAAAGTATCGGCACTTGTCATCCCATTTGAATTTGGCATCCTTTTTGACAAGTACTGAGAATGGTTGGCATCTTCTTGATAAGTTAGAAATGAAGCATCTTAGATATGCCAATGGCCTTTAGAATGACATGAGTTATGTTAGGCTTTTAGGGGTTGGCATTTTTAATATTGCTTTGATCTTTTTTGGATCAATTTCAATTCTATGGTGTCAGACAACAAACCCAAGAAATTTTTTTGAAGCTACTCTGAATACACACTTCAGTGGGTTCATTTTGAGGTTGACCGTTCGATAACTACTCTAAAGTTAAAGAGATGGTCTTCCTTTTTTTGCTTTTGACAATGATATTATCACGTAACATTCAACTTGATGATGAATGAGTTCATCAAAGATTCGAGTCATGACCCACTGGTATTTTTAAGGCTGAAAGGCATGACCTTATAACAATAGATTTTGATCAGTGTTCGAAAGGCAATGTTTCTTTCATCCTCTAGGGCCATCTTAATTTGGTTGTAGCCAGATGACCCATCCATAAAGAAGAATACTGCATGAGATGAGACGATGTCCACCATTAATTTTAATATAAGAAGTGGAAATTTATCTTTAGGACATGCCTTATTTAGATCCCTAAAATCAACGCATATGTGAATTTGGCCATTCTTTTTCTTAACTAGGACGACACTGGCCAACCAAGTAAGATATTTTTCTTCCTTAATAAAGCCAGTATTGATCAATTTCTAGATTTCAGAAGTGACCTGTTGTTCAATGTCTAATCGCATGTGTCTAGGAGCCTACTTGATAGGGTTAGCATTGGTTCTATTGCTAGTTTATGGACTACTATGTTAGGAGATAGACCAGACATCTCTTCATAACTCAATGAAAAGTAATCCGTAAACTCAGTCAATAGCTTCATTAAATCATTGGTTTCATTTTCATTCAATAGAGAACTGATGTATGTTGGGCATGGATCTTCTTCAGTTCCTAGGTTAATTTCTTTGAGCTCGTCGATAGTTAATCTGATCTCCTCTTCGAACTCTGGCGGTGCATCCTTGACTTTAAAGTCATTTGGATCATCTGAAGTTTCTAAGCACACCTCCTCATATGAGTTAGCATGATTTGAAAAGAACCTATCAGATTCCAAATGGTTGGTGATGACTAAGTAGTAATTGTCATCACCAACTGGACCCATGTACTGAATCCTAGTCCTGGCCTTGATTATGAATGTCTACATTTATTGTCTCATAACCTTTCAAAGTAATCTGACATATGTTTAGACCAAGCATGTGGAATTAATCCTTTTTTTGCTAAATTAAGAATACAAGGTGAGTACCAATCAAAAGGTAATTCTATTAAATCTTTGTATGAATCATCCTCAAGTTCTACACCAGCTTCTTGACTTGAGGATGATGCTCCAAGAAAGAACTTCTGCACCTTTACATTTGTGGAAAACTTAAGGGTTTCTTTAACTACCAAACCCTTAACTTTTTATGAGGAAAGTGGGGTTAGAGCTAAAGT
Source organism: Cymbidium sinense (assembly GCA_021442155.1). Taxonomy (NCBI): domain Eukaryota; kingdom Viridiplantae; phylum Streptophyta; class Magnoliopsida; order Asparagales; family Orchidaceae; genus Cymbidium; species Cymbidium sinense. The sequence goes on along the minus strand of CM038222.1, from coordinate 74,438,676 downwards.
TTCTAACTGATACCTCAAAGTTTCACATATAGACTTGGATACATTTAAGCTTTGCTTAGGAGCCCGGTCTTCATCACTGTCTGGCTCAACTATCACTTGCATGGGGATCTACCTGCCTAAAATACCTAATCATATATGACTCATCCTCATTAAATTTTAAGTCATAGATAAGGTGTAGTCGGTAAGAAGGACATAACTCCTATTGGGTGGCCAATAAGGAGGTCTTCCATCCCTAGGCATGTCTCTGGATCTGCCTCTTCCTCTGCCTGGTGGAGATCGAGTCATCATATCCATGTGTTTGAATGGATTAATGAATTATGGGTGGAATCTAATGTTAGGCTCTACTTTTTCCTCCAAGTCTATTTCTCGCTCCCTTTTATTTTCTTTTTCATATCATTTTTTCATTTTCTTTTTCTTTTCTTTTTTTTTCTTTTTCTTTTTCTTTTTCCTTTTCTTTTTCTTTTACTTTTGAACTTTTGCCAAGTTCACGAGAATAGACTTGTTGATTTTGAGGGAGATAGTAGGTCGCATCCTCATATATTTTGACCTCATGAACTATGAATGGCTTAAGATCTCCTTTAATGCAGTATTCAATCCCACCCCTCATGAACTTCATGCACTGATGTAGAGAGGATGGAACCATGCTATTCTCATGTGTCCACGATCTCCCAAGCAAAGCATTAAAAGATGTATCTGAATCTATAATATGAATTTTGGTTGTAGTCTTCCAATCATTTACTTCTAATAAAAATACTATAGAGCCTAAGGCCCTCTCGCCTTATTCATAGAATCCTCTCAACATTATCCTCTCTTTTAAAAGTTTGGAGATGTCAATCATCAAGTAGGCGAGGGTTTTTAGACTTATAATGTTCACTGATGCACCCTGGTCAACAAGAACTCTGGATATCCTATATCTTCCAATATCCACTATAATGTAAAGAGGGCAGTTGTGTTTGGTCATTTTTAGAAGCAAGACTTCATTATTGAATGTAACTCCTAGAGTGTCCTCTAAACTACGAACCTCCTCCTCAGTAGCAGTCAGCTGGGCTAAGCATATCTCTGGATCAAGAAGAGCCTTGATTAGAGATTCTCTCATCTCTTTAGATATCTAAGGGCGTCATATATGCTTAACTTAGCTGACAGCTTTCTAAGATGTGCTAGGACATTGTAGTCAACCTTGGCTTGATCTTTCACAAGCATATCCATAGGTGGAGCATCTTGTGCAGGGGTTATCTGCTCTTTAGAACTAATGATTTGCTTACTCTTATCCTAAGGTGCCACCCTAAGAGGTAGAATTTTGCCACTGCGAAGGTTAACTTCAGTGACTTCTTGGAATAATGAATTTATAGGAAGTTCTACCTTCTCATTAGGTGTACCTACCACTTCTCCTATAAGATCATTGAAGTTGGATGACTCCAAATCAATCTCAAGAGGTGAATACGTATGATTTAGAAATGGGAAATCCATTTCTAAATCAGAAGAAGAATGATCAGAACTAGAGTTATCATTATTATTTTGTAAACTTGGAGAGTTTTTGAGAGGAATAAAATCTAAAGTATCATAAGTGGATAAGATGTAAGTGAAAGCTTTTTTCATTGATTTATTCTAAGATGGAGGTACATGATAAAAATCTAATAAAGTAAGCGGGGTAAGGGGTATAGTACCTTTGTCTGCTGATACAACACTCTTACTGGCAGAAGAGTGAGCTAGTGGAGGAAGAAGTAGTTGCAATGGTAGGTGGAGTGCTAGACTCGGATGGCGGTTGTGCTGCTATGCTATCCTGGGCAAGTAAGGTAGGCTGCTGCTAGGCTAACACCTTCTTCAAGTTGTCTTTGGCAACTTGCAAACCTTTCATGTTGTTGGAGTTTTGAGTTGCTTCAAACACCTGTAAAGAAAGTTTCTTAATTTTGGAAACTACTTTTTTTAGAGGTTCAGGATAAGGTAATATCCCAACCTTCTTTTGTCTTGAGAGTGATGTGACGTCCCTTTCCTTTGATTTCTTCAACTATTGTTGCTTGATTTTATCTTTTGATCTTGAGTCGGAACCCACATTTCAACAATTTTGGTTATGTTGAACAAATTTCATGGAGAGATTTGTAGAATTGAAGGAGAAGCTTTTGCCTTGATGTTGACTTCAATTATTGATTCTGATTTGTCCTTTTGAATTAGAACCCTCATCTAACAAATTTAGGCATGCTAAATGGGGTTCTACTGGAGAGATTTACAATTTGAGGAGAGACTTTACTATATGATTTTGATTTAGAACCAATACTCAACCAATTTAAGTAGGTTGGGCGGGTTCATAAAATTTGAGGAGAGATATTCTTGGAGATATTTGTGTTTTGTGCATCTTATTTGAAAATATTTATAGTTTGAAAGACCTCTACTTTAGCAAATTTGGGTATGCTAAGAATAGGTTGTGATTGTGTATTTGAAATATTTTTTCTTGTGAAGATTTGATTGTGTGATATTTTGATTTGAAAATTGGGCTTCTTACTTAACAAATTTGGTATGTTAAGTAGATGCCACATGTGTTTGATTTGTGTTTGATGATGAGACTTTCACTTAATAAATTTAGTATGTTAAGTGAAATTCAAATGTGATTGTTAGATAGATTTGCTATTTTTTGAAGATGGGATTCCCACTTAACAAATTTGGTATGTTAAGTGAAAGATGCAAATGTGTTTGAGATATGTTTGTTTTTTTTTTTTTTTTTTTTTGGGAATGAGACTCTCACTTAATAAATTTGGTATGTTAAGTGAAAGCTCAAGTGGTTTGACATGGAAAATTAGATCCTTATTTAACAAATTTGATAAGTTAAAATAGGGATCAAATGTGTGTTGAAAAGAGACCTTCACTTAACAAATTTGGTATATTAAGTGAAAGTCAAATGTGTTTATGATTTTGAAAATGAAACTCTCACTTAACAAATTTGGTATGTTAAGTGAAGTTAAATATGTTTATGACTTTTGAAAATGAAACACTCACTTAATAAATTTGGTATGTTAAGTGAAATTCAAATGTGTTTATGATTTTTCAAAATGAAACTCTCACTTAACAAATTTGGTGTGTTAAGTGAAAGTCAAATGTGTTTATGATTTTCTAAAATGAAACTCTCACTTAACAAATTTGGTATGTTAAGTGAAAGTCAAATGTATTTATGATTTTTGAAAATAAAATTCTCACTTAACAAAATTGGTATGTTAAGTGAAAGTCAAATGTGTTTATGATTTTTTTTGAAAATAAAACTCTCACTTAAGTCAAGTGTGTCTATAATTTTTGAAAATGAAACTCTCACTTAATAAATTTGGTATGTTAAGTGAAAGTCAAGTGAGTTTATGATTTTTTTGAAAGAAAAGAACAAACTTAGGTATGTTAAATGGAGTTCAATTTGTTCTTATGATTTTTAAAAGGGGGTTCTCATTTGATATAGTTGGACATGTTAAATGAGCTCCTAATGTGTTTTAAAGTCCAAGACTTTAGCAAGAAGGAGTTTTATCAAATAAATGCAAATAGAATTCAATTTGCTCTACCTTCTCCAAAGGAAGGGGAACTCCCATTTGACAAATTTGGCTATGTCAAGTGGGGGGTTCAAATATGTCTTAACTTCTCTTTTATGTGTGTATGATTTATTGCTTTTCAAAAAGAGGGGAAACTTCAACTCTAGCACATGTGAAGTATGCTAAGTGGAGTTTCAATTTTTATATTATGATTTTATTTAAAAATAAAATCTTCATCCAACAAATTTGACTGTGTGGGATGGGGATAACTATTTCCAAAAAAATGTATTTTTGAAAAATACATTAAAAATTGTTGATTTTGATTTTAAAAAGTAACCTCCTTGTAATAATCATAGGATTTGTTAAACAAGGTTTGGTTATATGTGTTTTGTGCCTTTTTGAAAAAAATTTTACAAATTTTTGTGTAAAGATATCTTATTATGTGGATTTTGAAAAAGTGCTTTTGGAAAGACATGTTATTTTGTAGAAGAGTTTTATTTTCTTATTGTTCATGGGATGAACCTTACCTCACCATTAGGACGGTGAAGAGGTTCTTAATTTTGATCATCTCCTTTGTTTGATTAATTTTAATTTTTCACCTATTGGGGGAATCTAATAGGGATTTTAAGATCTACACGGAGTGAGGTCCTAAAACTTAAAGAATGTTGTTGAGCTTTGCTTAAGGATGAAATAAGCTAAATACCAACAAAAAAATGATAGTCTTGGACCTATATAAAATATAAGTCCATTATCGATGCTTGGAGATAATAATTGTCTACTAAAGATGGAGAGAAGAACTTTCCCCAGCGGAGTCGCCAGAAAAATCTGTGGTGTTTATTTTTGAAAAATGTGGGATACCACACAGATCTTAGGGGATACTTATTGAAGTGATCAAGTATTACATTAAGAAATAATGTATTATCTCGAAAGATAGAAATCACCACCCTATAATGGACCTAATCACCTAATAAGGACTCCTAAAGCATGATGGGTCTTCAAATATACCAGAGATCTTTCCCCTACTTTACATGGAAAAGTAAAGTAGGGTTCATTTTAAGCTGGGTTCATTAAGTTTCCTATGAAGGCAAGCCCCCATAGTTGATTACATCCTAAGAAATGAGAATTCCTTAAGAATACTCTCGATTAAAGTAGACTTAAGGCTATCAAAGGATTGACTATTTTAGAAAATCAAATGGGATAGATCAAGGAGAAGATTATTTTTGGAATCCAAAGGGAGAATGTAGGAAATGCCCATGATATTAAGAATCCTAGTAGGCATTCAAATCTACTCTATAATTGGGCTTTATATTTTTAAAATTGAAGAAAGTTAATTATTTGAGTTGGCATTTTATTAGATTGCTAAAGTTTATAATTCCACAACATAAGATTATGAAAATGCTTAAGAAGTGAAAATTTAAGTTGTAGTCCGAAGAAAATAGCTACCTCGGATCATAAATCTAGGGAGCTTTGGAGAGGGCCAAAGCATGACCTAAATCTAAGGCTAAAAATGGGTATATGGTTTACCTCCACAAGAGAGAATAAATCACTCGACTGCTAGACTTATTACCGCCTGGAGTGGCAGCTAGTTAACTCCTCCTACACTTTAAATCTATGTAGGCAAGTCTTATGCTTTGCAAGATGGTTAGGTTATTATTTATTTAGAAAGGAGACTAAGTCCTTAAACTCATTCCCTAAGATACTAGAGCATGAGTGGTATGAATTCATGACTTAATCTAATGCAAATTTTATCAAAAATTATTTGATTCTTTTGAACTCTTTATTTTGACAAAGGCTATGAGATTTTGTATGCATAAATGCATGAGAACTTGATTATGGGCCAAGTCCAGAGAGAAAGGGGTGTTCTTCTATCAAAGGCTCTCACAGGTTAAGCCTTCATTCTCTGGCAAAGATGGAAGCCCCCTCATAACAAGAGTGGAAGAATATGACATGCATGATATTATGCATTCATTCACCCAGCAAAGGGGTGGCTAAAAATTTTATTATCTTAATTTAATTCCTAGGCTTTATGATAAGGTTATGAGTTATTAATTGGGGTAGAAAATTAATTTCATCCTAAGAGCCTACCACATCCAAGCCACACATTCAAGCATCAATCATAAAGAAACTATGAAAAGTATGATATTCTAAACACAACATCAAATAATTTTATAGACTACCGTAAAAAAGAATAAAAGGCTACCTAGGCATACCACCTAAAAAAGAGAAAAAAGGGTAACTGAACTCTACCCATATACAACCCAGATTACAAAATTAATACATGCTATGGGAGTCTTCTTTTCTTCATTCCTTCTTTCTCTTCCTTTTGATTTTGATTTGCTCCAAAGGCATCACAGGGCACCCTAGGGATTAAGCCTTCTGGCCACTACTCATCCTAATTTCTCATAACACTAATCCTAATTCCTAATTAAAATTATATTAAAAATAAGAAAAGTAAATCTAGCTACACCTGTAAAATAAATATTAGCTAAACACACCATACAACCCAAGCAGTTATATGAATAATTTGGACTTAACACCCCACACACGGGTAACCAAGCCCACCTATCCTAACATGGGTTATGCTTTAGGAGCTAAGCAACATGCATAACAAATGCATTTATATTTTTATTATAGCGGCCCCTTAAGCACAACCCCCTGCAAAAAATATGATTAGGCTAATAACAACCTAACATCTAGTCTACGAAACATGCACCCTAACATCCAGTCTAAAGCATTACATCACAAAACACAACATCATACATACAACACCCTAACTTAGCACTAGAAGTGGTGACTTAGTATTCTAATGTGTGTGTTTAAGGCTTGTGTGACAAGACTTTACTAGGCTTCTTTAGTTTAAGTTTCAATTTGGAGTTTGAATTTATTTAAATTTTATCTTTGGGTGATTTCAATTTAATGATTTAATGATTTATTTTTCATTTTAATTTTACTTTTATTTGGTTAAAGTGATGTTTAAATTTTCAAGAATGAAGAGTAAAATGAATTCCATTTGTAGACAGAACTCACCATATTCTACATCCTAACTCCTAAAGAGTCTAGCTAATGTACTTAAGTATCTTAATCAGCCCATTTGAATTTGTGTAATTCATTTATTTGATTTGATTTATAATTTAGAATTTGAGTTTGCTTAAGCTTCATGTATTTGATTGATTAATTTTGAATTAAATATGTTGATTTAATTACATCTTGATAATTTAATATCATTAATATCTAATGAAGTTTAAATTTATTTAAATTCATGTGTTTTTTGATTAATTGATTTTGGATTAGATGTTTTAATTTAATTAAATCTTGATGATTCAATATTCTTGATCTCTAATGAAGTTTAAGTTTGTTTAAATTCATGATTAATTTTAGATTAGATGTTTTGGTTTAATTAAGTCTTGATAATTCAATATCCTTTTAAATTAATATTTAATTATTTTCTTTGATTATGATTATGTGACTTAATTTTATGTTTATTTGATTTGATTGTGATTCATTTATTTGTAGTTTGATCAAATTAGATTAATTGAGTTTTATTTTGATTTTAATTGATTTTGATTCTTTGTAATTAGGATTTTATTTTTAATCTCATCCATTTATCATGTTTATCAAAGTTTGGCTTGTATTTTGATTCCATACATTGGATAGTTAATTAGCTTATCTTATTTAAGTATGTTAAATGAGATTTGATTTGATTACATATTAAATTGATGAGAGTCTTTCTTAATTTAATTTAATTTGATTTAATTTGATTTGATTAGCTTTATTAGTCTATGCTTAGTTCAATGTGATTATGTGATTAGTTTAATTGTATGTATTTATGTTAATTATAAAGGTTTGTTTAATTTTCAATTTGATTTCATATTTATTTAGACTAATGATGTAATTAATGACTTAATAATTTAGGTTTAATTTAGATTTTTATTAGTATTTAATTGCATTTATGTTTGATTAAACTTAGGTTTAATGTGATTACTTTAATTAACTTAATTAGTTTATTTGAGGGGTGTTATTAATTATTAAATTTAATTAGGGGTTTGATTTAAGCTTAATTTTAGAGTTAGCTTTAATGTAACTTATTTAAATTAATTTGATTAATTAAGATGATGGATTAATTCATTAAGTTTGCATTAATTAGATGTTTGATTAATTAAGTTTGATTAAGGGTAATTAAATTTTTAAATCATCAGATTAATTAAGGGTTTATTTAATTAGAGATTAATAACTTAATTTCTCACATGTGAGTGATTTGATTTAGTTAAGTATTTTACTTAAGTTTGATTTGATTAAAAGATTATTGTTATTAAGTGAATTAATTGTTTATTTCATTTCAATTAAGTTTGATTATTTATGATTAGAGTTTTATTTAATTTGATTCATTTATTATGTTTATTTGATTTCATTAACATGTTTGATTTAGTTATTAGGTTGAAATATTTAATGATTAATTAATTATCTTATTCCAAATGGATGTGATTTAATCATATGTTAATTAAGTTTACTTTAACTTTATTTGATTTAATTCGATTAGTATTAAATGATTATGTTGAATTAGTTTATTAATCAATTTTTATTTTTTAGTTTATTTAATGATTAATTAGTTTCAGTTTATTTATACTCATTAAGGAGTTTCATATGGTTAAGATTTCATACTTAGTGTAGGTTTAGTTATACTAGTTTGACCCATATTAAAGTTTCCTAGATTTATTTAATTTTAAGTTTGATTTAATATTTAATCATTTAATAGAGTTTTATTAGCTTAAATAAGTTTAATCATATTTAATTTAATTTCCTCTAAGGATGATATTTTTTTTTTATTTGAGGTTTGATTAATGATTGCTTAAGTGCTATTTCATTTCTCATTTGATTTGATATCTAAATTATTTTTATATTATATTTTAATTAACTCTTTAATTGATTAATCTTTAAAATGGATAATTTTCTTAAGAGTCCTAGATGTCAATTGAAGTGATTTAAGCCATTTTGAAGATTTTTGTAAATTTTTTAATTTTATTTGATTTATTTTATTAAAATGGATAATCTGAACTTCAAAATTTAATTTTTCCCAATCCAGAAATTCTTTTTACTTGAAATTTTTATAGTAGGTGTGTTTTAATATCAATTTTAATGTCTAAAAATTTTAACTTAATCTGACATGTATTTTTGGTTTAATTAAAGAAATTTTATTTTTACTAAAACTCAAATTAAGCTCAAAATACTGAGTGTAATGTGGGAATTTTGGATTTGTTGGATTCCTCTCAAAAAGATGAACCTAACGAGCTCTTATTTGTAATTTTTGGTTAAATATTTTATTTTCTAAGAATTTTTGAAGTTTCATATGATTTAAATTAATTTTTTAAATAAAAAAATTGTGCGCCGACGTAGAATCTAAAGACCGTCAACCCCGAGGGCGACCCACGTTTCGCTTGATCGTCTCGAAATCGGATGGCCTAGATCGATCGGCAATCTGCAGGTTAAGATCGATCAGCGTGATCTAAATCGTCCCGCGAACCACGCGATGGATGGTCCATATTGCATCGGGGATCGCGGATCGATCAAGGATCGATCGCGATCGAGCGTCCGATTAGTGAATCGATCGGATGACGAGTATCCGCCGACGATGAATAGTGTTTTCAGGCTTTTTTAAAGTGAAAAATGGGATTTCTAAATGAAAACTTTCCCAAATGGACCTATTTTTATGTCGATTCGCACTAAAAAAATTTATTTTCTAATTGGGATGATTTAAAGTAAAAATGCAGGATTATTTAGGGAAATTCTAAAATCATAAGAAAATTAATACAAAATACGAGAAATTCTAAGACCGCTAAAAAATTTTCTTGATAAGTTTCGTGAAGATCCATAACTCCTGTATGTGAGGAAGCTTTAGAATAATTTTTAACCCTTGCCTCTCTTCAGAAAGTCATCTTCTCCGATGTTTACCGTCGCCTTACTAGAAAAGTAACTATTTATGTTTTTGAGCTCAAAAATGGCTCAAAGAGATGAGACGTGGGTTCCTTTTTGCTATTGGGGGCTAAATGGTAGTGGAAGGAAGAGATCTAAAACCTCATTTTCCCTTCCTTTTGTAATGGCCAAAAATCCATTTTTTTTTGAAATTTTTTAGCTCCAAATTGATTGTTATCTTGCTTGGGATGGTTAGAATGGATGATGGATTGATTGAGGATAATAGATTTTTACTCCAAAGTCCTCTCTTGCTGCCATATGATCAGCTCTATTCAATACAAATATTGGGGAGGACTTAAGTGCATGTGATGGGGGAGAATTAAATAAGGTTGGGTGGAATCCTGTGTGAGGGAGAATCCATAAGGGATTTAAATGGGTTGAGTTGATTTTGGACTGATCCCAAATGGGTTTGGGTCGGGTTTGATCAGCCCCCAATAGGTCATGGTTTGGTTTGATTTGAATTTGTCATTTGGGTCATATTGTCAATGACCAATTTAACCAAAGTAAAATTGACTTGTTATGGATTGATTCATGTTCAATTGGCTAATTGATGATAAAAGTCTTTGGTTTGAATTAATTTGGATTTAATTTGATTTAGCCAAAACCAATTTGGGAGGGTTTAACTTGGGTTGATTTGGTTTGATGATTGTAGGTTTTATTTATATTTGAATAAATGATTAAATGAATGATTGATTTAAGAGAAAATCCACTAGTTTTGACATGATTTGGATAGAATTTGACTATGTCCAAAGAATTGGCTTAAAGGGCTTAGATTGAGTTTGGATTTGATTTTCGATATAGTTTTGGTCATTTGAATTTGGATTTCATTTATATTTGTGAATATAAATGAAGGAATACTTGATTTATAAAGAGATCAATTGAGTTTGATTTAATCTAAAGGGAGTTTTGGCTAAGCTTAGAAAGGGTCTTAGGATTTAAATTTGATTTTAGGTTTCAATCATTTGAAGTCAAATTTGAAATTATATTTGGAATTTGAATTTGAATTTGAGATTTGGTTTGAGAATTGAATATGGGTTTAATTTGAGAAAGTGTATCTATATTGGATTTAGGCTATGAAATAAGTAATTTTCTTAAACCCTAAGGCATAGCTTAATCTTATGATTAACACTTCTAAGTCTAGCAGGTTAAAATTCTTAGAAGTGTCTTATGACTAAGGAGTTCTTAGTGTCTAGAAGTGTCCTAAGTCTAAAAAGAGGAGGTTAAGAGTTCACTCCAAAAGTGATGTCAATAGGACGATAAGTAGATATATTTTAAATTCATAATAATATCCAAAGTTATAATTCAATATAATATTTACTAATATATAAATTTGGTGCATGTGTTAATGCATGAAGTATGACTTATCTTATATTTTTTTAAAATATGAATAAAATAATATATGTTTATAGAAGGAATTATATTCAAATGTAGGAGTTAATTGATCGCAATGTATATGACATAATAAATAAGAAAAAAATAAAAGAATTATATTTATTAAATATAATAATATAGCTATTTGTATTATTATTGGTTGAAGGGTTTTAAAATCCAACTTAATCTTAATTGTATTAATATTTTTTTTGAGATATAGGAAAATTAAATATTAAAAGTTCTCAACAAATATGTAAGAATTATAAAATGGATATCTATAAAAAAAACTCTTACATATTGTAAATAAAATAATAATATATATGTATGACTTAATATAATCATACATATGTAAAATTCAAAGTCATGAATCTATAATATATATTATCAAATTAAAAAAAAATTATAAACACATACCTGATTCATGTCAAATAAGTAGTGTGTCAAGAATAAGATTTATCTATAAGAAAATAAAAAAAATACATATTAGGGAGGCAACAAAAAGATATGCAATCTATGATTTCTTTTTAATAGCTAATTTGTTTGAATAAATTTATATTAATTAAAAAATGTCTAGAAAAAAATATTAAGAAAAGAAATCATCGGATGAAAAAACTTAGACTTTCTTTATATTCTTAATTATATTATTAATAAATTAAACTTCAAATCATATATTAGAAATGATACAATAATTATAAAAATTAAAACATATAAATAAAACAAAATGTTTGTCAAATCATCTCACGCATTCATGCATAAGATTTCATTATTTAAGTATTAGAGCAAAAAGTAAAAACATAGTAAATAAATAAAAAATTTTATATATGAATTACCTAAACAGACTTACAAGAAAGCAAAATAATTATAATATGGAGTTGTATTAGACCCGTTTAGGGAAGCATTTTCTATATCGAACAACAGTTTTATTATGACGTCAATGATAACTCCGTACGAAATTGAGCGCATTAATTTTCGATAACTTTACTAACATTTACAATTAGATCTCTCTCTCTCTCTGTATATATATATATAACCTATCTTCTTCTTCAACTCGTCAAACAAGGGGCGGCATATGGACCAAAAGTTATCCAATAGATCAAAGCATTTTAAAACAATATAGCAAGACAAGCCTCAAATCCAACAGAGTTCCATCTCAAAAAGACGAAAAATAGAATATATATATACATATATATATATATATATATATATATATATATATATATATATATATATATATATATATATAAAAGCTCTAAATAATGAGAGCTCAATTACATCTCTCAATATTTTTTAGAGTTTTTAAAAATAATAATATTTATTTTTAAAACAAATAAAAATAATAAAAAACTATCTAAATAAATATATTTTCAAAAATAATATAAAAAATAGAAAACAAAATTAATCTCTAACAACTCCTAAATGTTACAAAATTTACATTAAGAACTCCCTGCGATGCACTTAAAGTTCATCATTTTCATAAAGAGATGAAATTTTTAGAATTTCTGACTGACAAATAAGGAGGATGGATAGCTTATTAAAGCCAATTCATCACTGGGCTCACATATCACAAAAGCAATGAACAATGCTAAATTATTATAGAACTCCTAAAGAGAATCCTAAAAACTCTAATCAGTGAGATGCACCAAAAAAACTATATTAAAAAAAATTAAAAAATAATTTATAGAGCATATATCTGATTGATATAATATCAATAGTGTGACCAGAATAAGATTTATTTATAAGAAAATAAAAAAAATTAGAGAGACAATAAAAAGATATGTAATTTATAAATTTTTAATGATTATTTTGTTTGAATAGATTTATATTAATTAAAAGATGTCTAAGAAAGAAAATATTAAGATAAGAAATCATCGAATAAAGAAAATTTAGACTTTCTTTATATTTTTAATTATTTTATTAATAAATTAAACTTCAAATCATATATTAGAAATGATATAATAATTATAAAAAAATTAAATAGAACACAATTTTTATCAAATCATCTCATGCACTCATGCACAAGATTTTCATTATTTAGTGTTAGAGCCAAAAGTAATAACAGAGTAAATAAATAAAAATTTTATATACGAATTATCTATGTTTAAAATCCATGTCCATGAGAGATTTATCACTATTGAGGATTGCACAATTAAAGAGATTTAAAAGAAAGAAAATAATCTTAAGATTAAGATGTTAGACAATAATATAAAAGTACTCCAAAATTAAATATGGAATTTTGCATACATAGCATAAGATTGCTATGTATTTATATTTATAACCAATAAAATTATATATGTACAAAAATTACTCTTTTTCTATGCATTAAAAAGTGCATTTGCTTTTAAAAAGTAATGATGATATTATTTGTGATATAATAATAGAGATTTGAGTGATATTTAAGTGAAAAATAAAAGATTATGTGGTATTTATGTAAATATATATATAGAGAGAGAGAGAGCACATAATTGTTATGCATTTACATAACAAATTCATAAAGTTTGATATTTTAAAAAAATTATTATTTTTACACATAAAAATATGTATTTGACTTTAAACTTTAATTTGATGATATTATGTTTAATATAAAAATAGAATTTTGAGTGTTATTTAAGTAAAGAATAAAAGTTTAGATAGTAGATATGTAAATATATATGAATTATATATTTTGTATATAAATAACATAAATTGTACTTTTATATGCACCTTTTTGATTTTAAGAGATTGTAAAACTTTCACCTCATATCATTTATATGAGAAATAAATGATCAAAATTGACTTTCAAAATATAGATGTGTGATTTTATTATATAAATAGCTCAAATGATCGCTAAATATTTACTTTAAGGGGGATTTACATACATACCACGCAATTCTTAGTAATTTACATATCTCACACCTAAAGTTCACTATTTACTCAAGTAACACTTAAATCTTTTAAATACATCATTTTTATCACCCAACTCACGTCGTATGCTTCCGAGACTCATTTTAGGAGAACCGTGAAACTCCTCTCCCTCCTCGTCAACTTCTCCTCTGCGAACTCCTTTTGGATCAAAGACGGTGAAACCCTCTCGTCTCTAAGAGAACGGGGTCAGTGGAACTTCTTCTTCCGTACGCCACACGACGCTGCTACGCCTCAAGGGAAGAAGGAACTCCATTCCCGCGTGAGAACTTCGCTCTTCGGCTCGGGGAACAAAGTATCGGTTGCACTCGAACTTGGGGTTAATAGAATTGTTTTGCTTCTATAAAAGTTTGAACTTCACGGCTTTGTTCTATTCATTTGAATTTAGATAAGTATTTCACTTATTTCGTCATTGCTTTCTTCATAGTTGGTAAGCTTTGTTCCATTCATTTGAACTTGGAGGCATGTTGGATGTAAGGATTTGGCTTCTAGTAACAATCAAATTTAATGGTTATTGGATTAAATTGAAAAATACAGAGCGAACAAAGACCCTAAACCCTAAAGTATGAAGGGGGAAAGCAAAAAACTATAAAAGTACAACGAGATGTGCTAAATTATTTTTTATTAGTAGAGAAGATTGAAGAGACTTGTCCTTGGCTAAGAGGATATGATTATGAAATTTACTATTATGTTTATGGCACATCTCCGAAGGAATACCAAATTATTGAAAATGATAATGCAGTAATGAGCATTTTACAGTTATCTAATAAAAGTGGTCATGTTGAAGTTGTTATTTTAACAAAAGATTTTTCAAGTTATACTTCTTGAGATCGAGTCATGCCACGTGGTGGAGTTGATGTGATGCCACAAAACAAAGAAGGTTTGGACTGTAGGGACATGCTACAATATGAACATGTAAGCTCTGACAATGATAGCCAATTTTCAGATGAACTTGTTTTATATAATGAAGATCCATTAACTAGTCAAGTTGCAAAAAATATGTCATTAGTAGTTGGCAACCAATTTGATGATGCAATGAGTTTCAAGCATTTTCTTCAGTCTAAAGCTATTCATGAGAATTTTGGAGTGAAGATAAAAGCCAGTGACAAGACACGAGTCATTGCCACTTGTGCTTATGTAGGGTGTTCTTAGAGAGTAAGAGCTTCTTTATGTATAGATGGGCAAACATTTGAAGTCAGAAAAGTAAAAAATTTACATGTATGTCTAGGTGTCAATAGAGCAGGCAACAAGCAGGCTACATCTAAATGGGTTGCTCAACAAATCCAAGATATAGTTAAAAAACATCCTGACATCCCTCCAAAACAAATAAATGAAGAATTAGAGAGTAAGTATGGGCTATCACTGTCTTATATGAAATTGTATCAAGAGAATTAGCATGAGACAACCTCTTTGGGCTTGATGCTACAAATGGGTCCCTACTCTGGGAAGAGCTTATTAGAAGAAACTCGATTCTCACATTACTTATGAGTATGATATCATTGACAACTCCTTGGGTTATGTTTGCTTCAAAGTATGTATCGATGGTTTTCTAGTATGTTGCAGACCTCTTATACATGTCATCTAAAATCAAAATATCTTAGAGTGTTGTTATCCACGAATTGGTTAGATGACAATAATGGTCTTTACACCATTGCTTTTGCAGTGGTTGAATCTGAATCAAAAAGTTCATGGCAATAGTTTTTGAAGAATTTGGTTGACTCTTTTGGTTATGAGGTGGTGTCATTATCTTTTATTTCTGATATGGAGAAGGGATTGGGAGAAGCAATTAAGTTTGTATTTCTAATGCAGAACATAGAGTTTGTATACGCCATTTGTGGAAGAACATGAAGAAGTATCATCACTTTCAAGATAGCCAGAAGATTAGAAACATTTTTTGGTTGGCTGCAAATGCATACACAAGACATGAATACTTGCAAAAATGCGCTTGATGGATCAAACTCACAGATGTCAGATGTAGACATCAATGTTTACAGTTCAGAACTATCATATGCTGACTTGGGAAGTAGGGAAAAACTACCGTTTAGGAGAGGGCAACATGACGATGAAATTGAGGCAATTGATCAATGAGAGTAATAGCTACTAGTAGTTTTCAAAGCAGGAATTACATGTATTTTTTGGCACACATATGAAACAACCGACAAGGTTTTGTTATTGCTTTTAGTTTCAAGGGTAGCATGAATTCTTTTCAAAGCAAGAATTACATGTATTTCCTTGATTTTAATTTGAATTCTTTTCTGCAATTTGGGTTTTATATTCTCCCTTTGATTATTTTATTATCTTGAAGCTCTTGGACTCGAACATAGATTTTGTCAACAATGCAGTGGGTCACTTTTTTGTTTACCTTCTTGTTTATATCTGTCCACAGCATTCTATTTTTTTTCTAGAATTTAAATTCTTTGTCGGGTTGTGAACTAGCTATGCTTTCTACTCACATGTGCATCTTATTGAGTAAAATTTGGGTTTCAGGTTGCGGAGAATTGGGTGGATTTTCTTTGATCTCTCGCATTTGTAGGAAAATTATTTTTCTGCAGGAAAATTATTTTTCTAATCTCTCGCATTTGTATCATCAGGTTTCAGCATTTTTCCTGTCCAGTTGCAATTCAAACATCATTTCCACTTCTTGCATATCATTGTTGTTTCATAAACCATTGCAGAAGAGAGTATGCAACTTTGTATCAATGGAATGAGAGCATGCAATTTTTTCACATCACATCATACTACAAGCGCCTTAACACAATACTTTTTCTTTTTGTCAGGGCTTTTAAGCAAATTTAGTCATAAACTTTGAACTCAAAATATTTTGCTTCAAACCCAACCACTATTAGCATAATACTACCATTACAAACATATTAGGCAACTCACGTGAGCTAAAGAAACCAAGAGAACTTTAAACTGAAGAACTACTGTACCATACTTGTTGTTCATGTTGTAATGATCAAACTTCATTCATTATTGTAATCATTAGTTTGGCTTCAAAAACGCATACTCGCTCCATCAAAGTCGCAAAAGATGCATCTCGCTCCATCAAAGGACTGTCTCTTTGACAAAAAAACTGCATACTCTCTCAAAACAAAAAGCTTTGAGTTCAAAGGGACTGTCTCAGCCTGCTTCTTGAATGCATTAACAACAAACGCCTTTTATATAAACTAGTTTCATTGATTACTCTAAACCAAATTTGAGCCTGCGTTCAATCAATTGCATTTTAAAAGAATTTTACCAACACATTCAACCAATAGAGACAATATATAATAAAAAGTAAACTAGTTCCATTGATAGTAGGTGCCAAAATACATTATCTTATACAAATTCTTGATCAGTGGTCTTCACGAGACCATCAAATACATGATTAACTTAAGGATAAAAAACATAATTGCAATGATGAAAATGAGCATTGCCAACATAATTTTGTTCTGGGTTGAGATTGTCTCAAGTTTCTTCATTATGTTCTCTTGAGAAGCTCTTCCTTGATAATCCATTTCAAATGCTTTTGGGTCATCACCATTTAACCAGATGAAATAACCACAATCATCTTTTGTACGATTTCGAGGGCACCTTAAAATTTTTTTACCATAAGTCCTTTCTTTATAGCTTGTGAATATGACACATTGTAAATTACAACGACACAACACTTGATGTTCTCTCGAGATGCCCATCGATGCGGATGATTGACTTGAGCTCATTTTGGCAATGTGTAATCTATTAAATAAAGTTAAGAAAAAGCAACAAATTAGTAATAATTAAGGACACTTAAATTAAAAAAGCGAAAAACTAACAACTATTACCGGATAAGGCTGCTCAATCAATGGACCCTTTAATAAAGCAACTTAAATTTAGAATCATATAAAACTTCTTAAACAAATTACATACAAAAAAAATATTAATTAATTTCAGAAGTAACAATTCATACATAATTCTAAGAGAATCAGTCACATGCACTAATTCAATTAATAATTGCCAACTTTCAATGGACTCCAACTCAAACATTGATAACTTCTCTTCTAAGTCCTAACAATTTGCAGCAACTTCCTTAAATCAAGAGATTAGTTTTGATCATGTAAAAATCTTAACAACATAACAACACCCATGGACAATATATCTCTAAAGACCAAGTTAAGTAACCAAGCTACCGCTACAAATCATAATGCTCGCTCGACATCAATCATAAGAATACATAAGCAAAATCAACAAACCACGTAATGTCTCAAACGTCATCTTTAATAAAAGCCAAATGTAGCTGATACAATTTCATTGATTCACTGTCCATGAATTCAAACAACTCAAAAATCAAACCCAAATCGCCTCTACCAAGCCTCAAAACCTCATTCGCTCAAAAAACTAAAGAATCAGATCATTATTCAGTATAACCACTCGCACAATTAAATCATACTAAAAATCGTAAGCCAATAAACAAATAAATTAGGGGATTTACATACATACCACGCAACTTCTTAAATCAAGAGATTAGTTTTGATCATGTCAAAATCTTTTTACTTAGTGATAGATATAAAATGTATTAGAATTATAATTAATGTATCTTGAAGGAATGTGAACACAACGGGAAGGGATAAGATAGAGATGAAGGGAAAGATGAACCTCTGCAAAAGCTAAAAGCCCATGACACAACCAAATCGGTAGCGGAGGAATGTTGCTCTTGCGAGTCTACAAGCGCAACCCTAAACAGGAGATAATAAAAATTAGGAAGGCAAACCTCCCGATTGGAAATTGCAAGGGTTCTAGTCGAACTGCGAGGGAGGAGGAAGGTTGAAGAAGGCGCACCGATCTAGATTTTGGGTTGTACGTGTGCTGTGAGCAGCCGACGGAAGAGTCAAAGTTCTCACGCGGCCCGCGTTCCTTCTTCGCAGATGAACGAGAGGGTTTCGTGCGTCTTTGATCCCGCCAAAAGGAGTTCAGAGAGGAAGTTTAGATGCTAGAGGGAGAGGAGTCGTTTCACGGTTCTCCTAAAATGGAGTTATATTGGGAAGCATATGATGTTAGTTGGGTGATAAATGATGTATTTAAAAGATTTAAGTGTTACTTGAGTAAATAATAAACTTTAGGGTGTGAGAGATATGTAAAAAATTGCGTGATATGTACGTAAATCCCCCTTACTTTAACCCTCTCCAGTCTCTTTTCCCGTTTCTTCCGATGTTTTCAATCGGAAACCTCTACTGTGGCGACGGGAGCTCGCTATCGCAGGCATCAACGGGATTTCCTTCAGTCCATTCGAAACTATCGATGAAGAGAACCAAGACGTAGCGATGGCAATCCCTGTCTTCTCCCCCACCTTCCTTCGTCAATTTTTTTTTTTAAATCCCGTAAATCCGCCTGCCGACGGGATTTAAGTCAAAAAGGAGGAGAAACGGGATTTAAAATTTGTTAGGATTTAAAGTTTGGGAAATTTACATACATACCTCTACTTTTGTTTTTTGCTGTTTGGCTTGATTTAGGTTAAGTCTTTCCACCAAACAGCCAAAAGGGTGTAGAAACTGGATCTGAAGTTGTCATTTTGGCTGTTTGGCAGAACTTAAGTTAAATGCTGCTTGGATCTTCTACCAAGCAGCGCCTTAATGTGTGAATCTGAGTGGAAGCTTGTTCTCTGTTTTCTCTGTGATTGTTTGCCATCAGGTGGGCCTTATTCTCATTCATAAGATGGGATTTTCTCAGATAACTTTGAGATGATTCTAATTCGTCCCTTCAGAAAGGTCCCCGAGTAAAACTTATTCATCAGTCTCGGAGGTAGTGATGTTGATTTCCTTCATTGCTATCTCGTTCTCTCTTTCTCTCTGTCTCTCAATGCTGCTTTGAACTCTCACATTATCATGGTAATTTCGCTATGCAATTATGTTCTGATGGGATCAACACTTCCCAAGTAAAAAGGGTGATTTACATTCATAACACCCAAAACTATTATTTATATATTTTTTGGCATCTGCGTGTCAGATGAAGTATAACATAAATGATTGTAGTTAGAAAGTTTGCTTCCTTTGGAGCTCCACTAATAAATGGTTTTAATTTCAAGCATAACATAAATGACAATAAAATGATCATTTTATCACCATCATCTTTTTCGTGAATCCTATGATGCGGTGTGATAAACATTTATATTGACTATAATGATTGAAAGTGGGTTAAACCCATGGTCCAGTGATTCTCATTTCCTACTTAATGAATGTTTTTTTACCTTTTTGTTTGCATTATGGGTTTAGTGCTGTTTGAGGCAGATGATATTGATAGGTGAAGCTCCAACCTTTCTCTCATGGTAATGCCTAAAATTTTAGAGCTGTTAATTGCTTTGGGGATGGTTAACAACTATATTGCTGAGAGTTGCATGCAGAAAAGAATTTTGCTAATGCCTGTCTTTTAGAGATGATGATGGCTAAATGCTAATGATGATGATGGTGATGATCACTCAAAGATCTTTTTAAGACATTTCTTATGGAACGTCTCAAAGGAAATCTAAGACCTATCAGTTGACAACATTCTTTCAATGAAACTTTATCCGTCTCTGTGTTGTCATGCTTTGCATTATAGCGGTGCCTTGTGTGGAAAGAATTTCTCTTTACCATAGCATTTGAAATTGGGTTTGCATGAGCATGATGAGGTGATCCATCATCTTCTATAGTGATGAGGAATTTCCTATATAATTTTTGTCCAGAAGATGAGTTTTGTAGCTCTTACAAGAGGGATGATACTTGAAAGTTTAATATCATAATCTTTCATTGTGAAAAAGTAAAATGAAAATGTAATGGCATTATAGTGGAAAATAGTTGTGATTTACACTCGGAAATCCCATCAGCAGCTTTATCTGCATCAGGAAAGACAGTTAGGAGGGCTTATTTTTATTGCAATTATCAAGTTTAATGCTGTTCACATTACATGCAATAGTGTGCTTTTGATGTATCATTTGAGTGAGAAGTTGTGAGGGCGATGATAAGGATTTAGAATCTAGCAATCAGCTGTGCACGGCTGCTATGATTTTCTTTTTTTCTAACTTCCTATGGTAATGATGCAGTATGTTTGGATGGTCTGGAGCTTTTCAGGCAACCACAACTGCCATTACAAATGGGATTCATGTATCTCAGTTAGTAGAGATAAAATTTTGAAATATTACCGAGAGTTAAAGTGGATGTCAACTAATAATATTTCACATGGTGAGGATAATTATTCTATGAATGAGTCAATCTCTCTCCCCTTTATATATATATATATATATATATATATATAAAGAGGGGAGAGAGATGGATTGCTACCATTCAACTAAACAGATTTTTGTAACTAGCAGGATCCATTCTAATATTTATTCGTGGAGGTGGAGTATGGAATCTTGCATTTTTTGTAAGTTTGAGGAATAATTGTCTACTTTTTTTTATAGAAGGTTCTTTATGTCCTTTCTATCTCCATTCTAATTTTTATGCAAGAAGGTGGAATTTTTATGTGCTATCATGCTTTGCATTCTAATGGTGCTGTGTGGAAAAATAATTCTTTTTGCCATAATTTTTGAAATTTGGTTTGCATGTACATGATGGGTGTTTCATCATTTTCTCCTTTAAAGAATTTTCCAAATAGTTTCTGTTCATATGATGCTGTTTTGTGGCTCTTGTAGGTGGGATGGTGCTTGCAGTTATAATATCATAGTCTTAAATTGGATTATAAAGGAAAAAATTTTGTGATTTACGGATGGAAGTAGCTTTATCTCTACCACAAAATAGAGGGCTTAATTTTATGAAATTTATCAAGATAAATGTTAACCTGCACTAGTGTGTTGTTGATGTTTCTTTTGAGTATGATTTTGTTTGGGTGATGATGATGATTCAGAATTTAGCCACAGCTATGAAATATGTCCATGTTTCCTACGGTAATGATGTGGCATGTTTGGATAGTCTAGAGTTTCTCGGGCAATCACTGCTGCCATCACTAAGGTGATTCGTTATAGCTAATTATAGAAAGCTTTTGTACTTGTCTAATTTTACGAATTTCATCATCAACTAAGTGCTCTTCTTCTTTTCAGTCCCTCTTTTTTCTTTCTTTATCTGAAATGTAGTTTTTTTTTCAGTTTTTGGCCAAAGATTTTCTGCTTGCCTTCTTTGATGGATTCCATTATTATATGGTCCATCTTTATTCTAGTTCTCTTGTTCTTCTCTTCTTTTGGGATTGCCTTACTTTTGACCTTATTTTGGGTGGAGGAATTAAGCAGAAAATAAATATTATTTATTTAGTATTTACATCTTGATTATTTGGTTCAAGTGTAATTGAAATGAAAGTAGTTTTAGCAAGAAATTTATAAAATGCATATATTTTTCTTTGTTACATTCTAGTTAAAATTTAAGCGTGATATTATTTGATTATGTTCACTCTTCAATTTGTTGACTTCAAGCCAAGCTAAAAGAGAAATTACTTTTCTAGTTGGTTTCTTCTCAACCAAACAAGTGAGTGAAGATTATTTTCAATTCATTTTCATTTCCTCTCTTTCAATTCCTTCAAACCAAATAAAGTCTTTGAGTTGTAGGTGCTACACAATGTGCCATGTAATAAGCAACACCTTTGAGTTTTAGGTGCTACACAATGTGCCATGCATCCTTTATGCCAAAGTTACATATACATATATGCATACATAAAGTCTTTTTAAAATTACTCAATAAAAAGCTCGCTTCATCGCCTTGTTGAGATAATCACAATGAAGCTTACCCCTCATTAGCATGTGAGGCTTACGCCTCACATGATGCAATGCGCTCACTTGTTGGTAGGCCTTTGGCATTACTTCTATGTATTGACTATAATGTTGAGTCTTTGGGTGATGAGATATTTTCTATCCACTTGATGTTTTGATGTGGCCATTTATGTGGGGAAATAAGTCTTGATCTGGTGGTCCTCAACCTCTTCAATGTAATAATCTTATGAGAATCATATTTAATTTATTGGAGATTTTACACATACCACACAATTCTTATGCATTTACATATCTAGCATCTAAATTTTGGTATTTACTTATGACATTTTAGTCTCAGAATCACCTTATAAATTTTTCTGGCTAAGACAGTTTTAGATTTGAGCAGGAGTTGTTGTGGAAGAAGCTTTTTGGGATGTGGAACAATGTTTTGTTATTGTTTGTTACCAAATAATGATGATTAATGCTCATATTTTTTTAATTATTGATATATTCCTCTAAAATTTATAAATCTAGCACGGATCTGAAGTTAAAACATGTATTCAATCAAATTAAAAGATTCAGTGAGATGAGTCCAAAAATGCTAGAATCGGGTTAAATCGAGCTCAACTGAACTCAAATCAAGCTCAAAAGTTACAAACATACCACATTTTCTTATGCATTTACATATCTAATGTTTAAATTTTGGTATTTATATGACATTTTAGTCTCAGAATCAACTTATAAATTTTTCTTGCTAAGACAGTTTTAGATTTGAGGAGTTGCTATGGAAGAAGCTTTTCAGGATGTTGCACAGTGCTTTGTTATTATTTTTTACTAAATAATGATGATTAATGCTCATATATTTTTATTATTGATATATTCCTCTAAAATTTATAAGTGCTTGTAAATCAAGCACGGAGCTGAAGTTAAAGTATGTATACAATTGAATTAAATGACTCAGTGAGATGAGTCCAAAAATGCTAGAATAGGATAAAATCGAGCCCAAATGAACTCAAATAAAGCTCAAAAAGTTACATATGAAAACTTTAAAATATTGATTGGATGATCAAATGACTTACAAATTTGACGTGCTTATAGTCGAATCGAGCGGCTTGACAAGACGAATCCAACGAGCTTAATTTCACTCAAATTGAAGATCGTTTGAACGATCAAATCACAAAAAAATTATCTCTAATCAAATGAATCGATATATAACGTCCGATGGAGTGTTTTCGGATTTGGCTACAATGACCAAAATGTCTCTTAAAAACCTGTTAATAAGACACCGTTCTTGTCATGAAAGTAAGAAAGAGCTGGAAGCGAACTTGGGAGAAAGTTGAGAAAAAGCTAGAAGTTCAAAGTTCATCATCACCATCGTTGTCGCCGATCGCCGCATATTATCGTTACTGACTGCCACCAACAACGATTACAGCCCAGCTACTACCGCATAGTTGTTGTAACCTGATTTTGGAATTTTCTTTATTATGATTTTTTTACAGTCTTGTAATCCCGTTATCGGGAAGATTTAAACTTTGTATTCAAAATAAATATATAGTGGAAAATATTTTTTGGGTAAGGCCCCATGGTTTTTTGGAGTTTCTTATTCTCTTTTTAACTATGTGTGTGTGTGTTAGATTTTCATACAAGCTAAGTCGTGGAGCTTTATTCTACCGCAATAGGTTTTCTGGCACGCAACAATTATCATTTAAAAGAATAAATGTTTCAGATATCTAGAGTCTAATTTGTAAAGTGATGGTGATATTGGTTGAGATGTCATTAGTATAATTTAAGTTGGAGGGTTGAAGAGGAGGAATGAACTTGTCCTGTTGTGTGGTAGAAAATTATTGTTTAGATTTAAGTGAAAATTTCATAATATCTTGGTGAGACCTACAATGCTTTATGGCATAGAATGTTGGCTAGTAAAAGAAAATCATAAAATTAAGTGTTGCGGAGATTAGGATGCTTAGCTCGATGAGTGGATTTACACTTAAGAGACAAAATATGAAACAATTACTTAACGTGAAAAGGTTGGAGTAGCTCCAATGGCAGATGAAATTAGAGAGAGTTGCTTTAGATGGTTTGGTCACATAAAATGTCGCCGTCTAATGACCTAGTTAGGAGACTAGATGTATTAGATTTGATCTATGTTAAGAAAGATAGAGGTATACCTAAAAAAGATTTTATTAGGAAGCATAAAAAATGACCTAATTTTATTAGAATGAAATGAGGATATGATATTTAATAGGATACAATGGAGCAAAATGATTCATATAGCCGACCCCACCCAATGTATAAAGGCTTGTTGTTGTTGTTGGCATATCAATGATCAATGGTGAAGTTTTCCTATCATAAATTTGACAATGAAGAGGCATCAAGGAGGGCCTGAAAATCTTCAAGCAACTGATGCTTCATTGTTTTCTCGCTTATGATATTTTTGGAGATAATTTGGAGAAAGCTGTGTTTCTTTCTTTATGATAGTTTTGAAAAATTCTCTAGCCACTGTGGGTTTGAAGTGCAAACTGTGGTAATTGGAGAGGTACTAAATGCCTATCTTTGTATGTGAAGAAGAAGAAATTGCTTAGGATCTTTCTCTCTTCTCTCTCTCTCTCTCTCGCTGTATTTTTGGGTGTGTGTATATATCATCCGGTTTATGTTTGGTAGAACGATCATTCCAAACGACCTTTAACATTTCGTTGGTTTTTCAAGAATTAAAAGATTTCAAATACACTAAATGTTATTTAGATGAATTCGCCAAAATTCGCAAATTCCAAATACGCCATCAAAGTGATCGGCGCGCCCGCCAGGGCCATGCGCCGCCGCCCCCGCGCCAGCGCCACGCCGCTCTCCACGACACCGCGCTACGCCGCTCGGCCCCGCCTCTCCACACGCCCAAACCTTTCTTATTTACATTACATTTGTCAACCAAAAAAAAATGCAGCCATGTAAATTCTCAACTAAACAATTATAAAGTAATCCTTTACATCAATTCTTTTACATCGATTCCTTTTACATCGATTCCAAATGCAGGCAACCAAACAACTCCTATATAATTGTGGTATTTCTTTATTTTATTTGCTGCCTAACTCTCAAAATTAATTTGGTTAGGTGTTACAATGAGAAGCAATGTAGGAATTGTGAGGGAAAAAATTGCCGGAAAATTATCTGCCAAATTTCTGTCTTTAAGGGCTAAAGTTTGCCCCATCTTGACAATCAAAATCAATTAGAGGCCCTAATTCTATGCTTTTATCGCATGTAGTGCTATCAGCACACAAGACTGCCCTGGTATAACTTATTACGGTGATGACATGGCATTACAGGGATGGCCTAGAGCTTTTCAAACAACTATAGCTGCTATGACATTAGTATTCAAGCGTAAAGATCAGTAGAACTGAATTTTTTATCTATTTATGAGTATTCAAGCTTCCAACAGAATTTTTTTTCTTTCAATTGTGATGTGTAAACGTAGGGGAAGCCCTTCATCTCAAGTTCTGGCTGCATGCGTTCAATCACGGAAATTTTTGTTATGTTACGAATAATAAAATGTTGGTAAATGCATTGCAATCATGCTTTGGAAGAAAACACACGAAAGATGAGCTTTTTGCCACCATTTTTGCAGCTGTATGATTTGGAGACGTATAGGCATTTACTCATCACATAGTAATGCTGTTGATCGCATTTTTTTTCCACTATCATCCAGTCCTTATTCTTGTTATCTTTTACTTGTTCTTCTTTTGAGATTGCCTAACTTTTAACTGTGTTTTAGGCGAAAATAAATGTTATTCCACATATGATCAACTGTTTGTCAACTATCTTATCATAAGCTTCTGTGAACAAGAGATCTTATCCTTACATATCTTATATTATTTATCCACTTTTTAAAATGAATGAGATTTAAAGTGGATTTTGATTAAATAAAATCTGGCATTTGGAACTTAAAGAACGATGAAAGGTTTTAAATGTTGGTCATTCAAAGAATTGGATGAATGTTATAAGATGTATGAGTATAAAAACTATCATTCTTCTGAAAAAGATTATAGTCTACCTCTCTCTCTTTCTCTCTAGTGCTTTGGAGAGTTCTAGAAAAGAAAGGAGTTAATATTGGCTATATTCAACTCATTAAGGATATTTATGCTAGAGCAGTTACTTGTGTGCAAACATGAGGATTGACCAAATATTTTCCTATTGCAATTGGATTACATCCAAGATCTGCTTTAAGCCCATATATTTTTGCTTTAGTTATGGATGTTCTTACTAAGCATTTATAGGTGGATGTACCTTGGTGTATACTTTTTGTTGATGATATTTTTCTTGTTGATATGAGAGGGATTTCAAGAGAAAGTTAAATTATGGAGGTTAATCTTAGAGTCTAAAGGTTTTCATTTTAGTGGATCTAAAATTGAATATATTGAGTGTAATTTTAGTTGTAGAAGATCTAATTATGGGGTTGTGACATTGGGTGTTCAAGTCATTAAAAAAAAGTGAATGTTTAAGATATCTTGGGTCTATTGTTCAAAATGATGGTGAAATAAATGGGGATGTTATTAGTAGATTCAAGTTGTATGGTTGAAGTGGAGGAATGCATCGGCCGTGATAGATAAGTACGCTTTGTCTTAAGGGAAAATTTTATAAGATGGTGGTAAGACCTACAATAATTTGTGGTGCAAAATGTTAGCCAGTAAAAGAGAAGTAAAAATTATATTAGGTGTTGCAAAGATGAGGATGCTCTGGTGGATGAGTGACTTTACTCTTAGCGATAAATGTTAAATGAATATATACATGATAAGGTTGGAGTTGCTCCAGTGATAGATAAGATTAGAGAGAGTCGCCTTAGAGTCGCCTTAGATGGTTTGGCCACATAAAACATCAACCATCTGATGACTCAATTAGGAGAGTAGATGTATTAGATGCACCTTATGCTAAGAAAGGTAAAGATAGACTTAAAATGACTTGGTTAGGATGTATAAAATATTACCTTTGTTTATTGGAATTAATGAGAATTTGACACTTAATAGGACACAATAGAGAGAAATGATTCATAGAGTTGACCTCACATAGTGGGATAAAGGTTGTTGTTGTTGTTGTTGTTGTCTCTCTCTCTCTAATCCAACTCTTTCTATTTATATATTACTTGCTATGAAACAGACCTTTATAAGTTTGAGGGCCTGCCTTCATTCTAATTTGTTTCCATGAAGATGGAATTACATATGTTTTTTAAGTTGGAGGATGATAGCCTATTTTTTTTATAGTGGTTATCCATCGCTTTATAAGTTCGGGGCCCTCCTGCATTCTAATTTTTGTACATATAGTGAAACTTGCAATCTTTCTCTAAGAAAAAGGTAAAAGAAAATTTCAATAAGAGGCAAAATCTTTAGTGAGGAATAGAAGAAAATCCTATCAGGTCATCTTCACCACGAAATGCAGTTAGAGGGTTTAATTATATCTCAGCCACCAAGCCTAGTGCCATACATATAATATACAGTAGCATGTTACTGTTTTGTGTTTATGAATAAAGAAACTTTGTGGGCAATGATGATTATTTAAATGTTAGCTGTTGCTTGATCATGACTACTATGTAATATCTATATACTTTTTTATGGTTATGTGGCATTTCAGGATGTTCTGGAACTTTTGACACAACCAAAACTGTCATCTCCAGGGTAATTCATGCATAACGATCTGAACAAAGTTTCTCTGCTTTCCTTTGTTCTTGGTTCTTTTGTCATTTGTGCCTGCTTGTTCGTGGCATTTTCTTTGATTTTAGCATGCCCTTTTGGGTTTTGTTTGGTATACAATGTGCACTGTGGTAGGTATTACTGTTTTTGAAGTTTTAATCATTTCTTTATATGGCTCTTGCAGATGTATATATGTTGTAGATGTGGTTCTTGTGGAAGCAGCATGACTCTGGTGCATCAATTTCTTTGTTTGTTGTGGGTGTTATCAATTATCAATGATCAGCACTTATCTTGTTTGGAAGGGTGTAGATGTTGTTATGTTTGCCAAGTATCAATGATGCTTCAATTGAGTTTTCCTTATTCTCAGTCTGACTGGTTTGTCCTGCAAGGACAGCCTGAAATTTTCAGGAAATTGATGTTATCATTTTTTTTCTTAGAAATAAATCCCATGATGGTCCCTGGACTATTTGCATGTGGCCAATTCTATCCGAGTATCACATTTTCCAATTTAGTCCCTGACACAAAGTTGATCCAAAATAGTCCCTCATATAGAATTAGTGATACAAAATTGATCCCAATTTAGTCCCTCAACTATACAAAATTGATCCCAGTTTAGCCTGCTCTTTGCTTGAGCTGAGCTTATGGGGAGAATGCTGCTTACTTTTCTCTGTGATGGCTTTTAACAATTAACTAGTCTTTCTCTCTCTTGACATATTGTTTAATATCCATGATAGTTTGAGAGGATTCAAATCCCCATTTGTTGAAAAAATATTGTTCATGACTAGTTTGTAAAATAAGGTATGCTTAATTGTTTTGGAAGATGTTATAATTTTCCTGTTCAGATAGTCTCTCTCTCCCTTATATACACGTACATTTTGGCATGCATAATTTAATTTGCAAGATTGGGAACCAAATTATTTAACACTCATTGCCAGGTCCTAGGTCCTGGATGAGAAAAGTGGAGTTGGGTTTTTGGCAGCTAGCTTAAAACTTATCAAAAATCAATGACATGAATTCTTTAATACATTGTGTCATTGTTAGTGTGTTCTTTGGAAGAGACGCATTGTATGCTTTAATACAATCAAAAGTGTGCAAGGGTGGTTGTATCAACACTTGGGTGCAGTGTTAAATAAGCAAGAGTTGCTACATAAAGAACCTAGTCCATAAAAGTAGAATTTGAATTGGAACTTGGATTATGGGTAATTTTATAGGTAAGAAAATTAATAGATATTATGGCTCTTAGGAAGATAAATATGTTATGCATTTTAGAAACTAAATGAGTTGGGATGAGGGCCAAGGAGATTGATAGTTTAAGCTTTATACCTTTGTATTCTAGTACTTTTGTATTCTAGTTCACGAGCTTTAATGAGTTGGGATGAATTCTATGATGTGGTGTGTTAAACATTTCTCTTGACTATAATGATTCAAATTGGGTTAAACCCATGGTCCATTGATCCTCATTTCCCACTCAATGAATGTTTTATACACTTTTTGTTGGCATTATGGGTTTAGTGGTGTTTGAGGCAGATAATATTGATAGGGGAAGCTCCAACCTTTCTCTCATGGCAATGCCTAAAATTATAAAGCTGCAAATTGCTTTGGGGATTGTTAACAACGATTTTGCTGAGAATTGCAGGCAGATAAGAATTTTGGTAATGCCTGTCTTTTAGAGATGATGATGATGATGATCACTCAAAAGATCTTTTTGGGACATTCCATATAGAACTTATCAAAGCAAATCAAAGGCCTATCAGTGCACGATATTCTTTCAATGAAACTTTATACCTCTTTGAGTTGTCATGCTTTGCATTATAGTGGTGCCTTGTGTGGAAAGAATTTCTCTTTACCATAGCATTTGAAATTGGGTTTGCATAGTATGATGAGGTGATCCATCATCTCCTGCTGTGATGAGGAATTTCCTATATAATTTTTGTCCAGATGATGAGTTTTGTATCTCTTAGAATGATGCTTGAACAAAAATAAGTGGCATTATAGGGAAAATAGTTATGATTTACACATGAATCCTATCAGCAGCTTTATTTGCATCATGAAAGACAGTTAGTTAATTTTATAACTATTATCATGTTTAATGCCATACACATTACATGCAATAGTGTGCTGTTGATGTATCGTTTGAGTAAGAAATTGTGATGATATCATTTAGAATTTAGCAGCTGCAGCAACTGCTATGGAATTTATTTTTGCTTCCTATGGTGATGATGTGGTATGTTTGGATGGTCTAGAGCTTCTCATGCAATCACAGCTTGCATTGCCAAGGATTCATGTATAACTATTATAGAGATAAAATCTCTCTCTCTCTCTCTCTCTCTCTATATATATACATACATATATATATTTTGTAAGTTTGAGGATAATAGTCCAACCTTTTTATAGAAAGCTCTTTATCACATTTCTGCCTCCATTCTAATTTTTTAGGCATGAATATGGAATCTTGCATCTTTTCTTTGCAGATAGGAAAACTAGGAACTAGGTCTAAAGTCCTCATAAAATAAGAATGACATATTTGGGTAAGTGTCTTGTCTGCAATTTATTCTACCTTTTGAATGTTTGACCTATAATAACAAAACTCTCTTGCGAGAGATCAGGCTCGAATTTTCATTGCCCACATAAGTATGCGTTGGAACATTTTTTGCTTCTTCTCTTAGAGGACTTGATGATGATGATAACTGGAAAGATCTTTTGAGGCACTAATAGAATTTCTCAAAAAATTAAGGTCTTTCATTGCACAATACTATTTCAAAGAACTTGTACTGCTATGTTGTCATATTGTTTTGGTGTTGTGTAGAAAAAAATATCTCTTTACCATAATATTTGAAATTTGGTTTGTATGTACATGATGCGGTGATGCATCATTCCTTCTCTAGGAAGCACAATATTATTTCAAAGAAATTGTGTTGATATGTATCATACCTTATCATATGGTGCTGATTATAATGGTGCTGTATGAAAAAATTTACCATAATATTGAAATGGGGTTTGCATGTACGTGATGAGGTGATTCATCATTTCCTCTAAAGAATTTTCTAAAGAGTTTCTGTCCATATGATTGAGCATTGTGACTCTTGGTGGTGGGATGATGGTTGCAGTTATAATATCATAACCAGTAATTATGAGAAAGGCAAAAAAGAATTAAATTACATTAGAGAGGAAAAGATTTGTGAGTTACAGATGGAAGCCGTGTCACTAGCTTCATGTCTACCATGAAATAGAGGGACTTGATTACATGAAAACTACCAAGATAAATGCCATACACGTAACATGAAGTAGTGTGCTGCTTTTTTCTCTTGATGTTTTGTTTGAATATGGTTTTGTTTGGGCGATGATGATGATTCAGAATTTAGCCTCTGCCATGGAATATCTCCCTGTTTCCTACGGTAATGCTGTGACATGTTTGGATGCTCAAGTGTTTCTTCGGCAACCATTGCTGCCATTGGCAAGGTGATTCGTTAATAGCTATTTATAGAAAGCTTTTGTACTTGTCTAATTTCATGAATTTCATCATCATTTGAGCCCATTTCTTCTTGTTGGATCCCTTTTTTTTTTTATAAGATAACAGAAAATTAATAGAATTGGAATTTTATGAATTTCATTATAGTAAATGTTGATGTTAGATTAATTATAGAATTATAGTTTTAAATATTGTTGTTGATGTTAAGATTATTAATGTTATAAGTGTTTATCCTCCTCAAGTAAGGTATGGATGTATGCTCAAAAGAAAAATTTTAGAATGACTTAAAAGAACTAATTCAAAAAATACCTCTTGAAGAAAGAATATCTATTGGAGGAGATATTTAATATAGGTGTATGAGATATTTTGATAAATTGTTTATTGAAAATTGTGAGAATTTGATTGACTTTAGCCACTTTAAGTGTGGAAAAGTAGTATGACCTGATGATATTCCAATTGAAGTATGGAAATGTTCAGGAGATCAAGGAATTTCTGAACTTATTAATTTTTTTAATATTATTATAAAAACTAAAAAGTTGTTAGATGTTTTTGTGAACATTTTCAACTTTAGGTAAAATTTACAGCCCTAGTTTCTTCCATCTTTTTTAAGAGGTAGTTGGCAATAAGATAGATGACTTAACAATCAGCTGGCAAGCTGTCTTTCTTCTCAGGTGATATTTTCAGGGAACTGTTGCAGCTTTTCATCCAGTCCTAGAGTTCTAATGGTTGTTGAAAGATATGTTTGCATTTCTTGGGCCAATATTTGATAGGACTTTTTCGTAAGTTCTGTCTACTGATCACAATGTTGATACTTTGGGTGTTGAGATATTTTCTATCCACTTGATGTCATGATGCAGTCGTTTTTAGCTTAAGATGTGGAAAAAAGGTATTGATCTGGTGTCTCTCTTTCTCTTTGTAGTAATAATCTTACGAGAGTTATACTTAAAGTTATCGAGAGTTTTACATGCATACCTAACAGTTCTTATGCATTTACATATCAAATACTTAAAATTTGATACTTAAGTGTCTCAAAATGGTCAAACAATTTCTTTGTGAGGCAGTTGCAAGAGGTACTGTGGAAGAGGCTTTTGGGATGTTGCATAGCATTTCCATATTGGCTGTTACCAAATATCAATGATCAATGGCCAAGCTTTCCTACCATCAGTTTGACAATGATGTGGCATCAAGGAGGGCCTGAAAATTTTCAAGCAACCCTATGCTATTGCTACCTTGTTTCTTATGATCTGTCGTGAGAGAATGTGGAGAAAACTGTGTTTCTTTCTCTATGATAGTTTTAAAAAATTCCCTATCCGCTGTCTTTTGAAGTACCATGCAAAAATCATGGTAATTGGAGAGATTCTACATGCCTGTCTCTATATATGAAAAACAAAAGTGTTGCTTAGGATATTCCTTCTTTTCCTCCCTCTCTCTCTCTCTCTTTTTGTTGGTGTGTGTATAATTATTTGCTATCAAACTGTTGAAATTAATTTGGTTAGGTGTTACAATGAGAAAATATTTGAATTGTGAGGCATTATGGTGAAATCCAAGGGCTGATTGTCTTCATTCTGTATTTTGTTGGAAAAATTATCCACCATATCTCTCTGCCCTAGGGGTGTGCATTATTTGGTTTTAACCAAAAAACCAAACCGAACCAAAGTTTTTGAGTAATTTGGTTCTATTTTTAACTTAGTAATTTGGATTTTGGTTTAATTAATGAAAACTTTGGTTTTTGGTTTTTGGATCGGTTTGTTAAATAAAATTTTGGATGGAACTAAATAAACTAATGTGTAATTATATGTAATATCGTATTATTAATTTATGTATAATAGAACTTATCATTATACACTTATTTTTATTAATTTTTGAATACTTGAGTATATGTTTTTTTTGGAGGATCGTTATCATTTTAAAATATTTGGTCTCGTAATATGGTAATATGGTTAGTCAACTTTAAGTTCAAAACATCGTTCAGTTTTAAATATTTTTTTAGCGCATGAAGTAGTTAATTGTATTTTGATTATATTTATATTTTGCTTTATAGCTTGTTTATTATACAATAAAATTATACAAATTATTTTTAAATATTTACTTGGTTTATCAAAATCAAACCAAAATAACAGACAAATTATTTGGTTTGTTTGGTTTTCATTTTATTTGGTTCTTTGGTTCAATATTTTTAGGAATCCAAAACCAATCGGTTTTAAAATTTATCATCAATCCATCAAATCAAGCACACCCTACTCTGCCCCATCTTCACCATTAAACTCATTAGGAGGTTTTATGCTTTTAATCACATTGCCATCACCAAACAAGGCTGCGTTGGTGTAACTTTGCCTATTATTGCGATGACATGGCATTACAGGGATAGCCTAGAGCTTCTCGAGCAACTTAAGATCCGGAAAAGCAAAGTTTATCAATTACTGTGGATATTCAAGCTACCAGCAGATTTTTTTTTTTCAAATGGTAATGTATTTGTGTAGGGAAAGGCCCTTCATCTCAAGTTCTGGCTGCATGCATTCAATCATGGAAATTTTGTTAGGTTGTGATAAATAATAAAATATTGCTAAATGCATCATGCTTTGGAAAAAAAACTCAGTAAAGTTGACTTTATGTAACCATCTTTGCAGCTGTATGATTTGGAGATTTATAGGCATTTACTTGTCACACACTAATGCTGATGATCACATAATTTTTTCAGAGGCATGATTGTATGTGACCTCTAGTATCTGGGTTAAATCCCAAAATGGTCCTCTGTTAATTTGTATATGGCTAATATAGGCGAAGAGTGTCACATTTCTTTAATTTAGTTACTCAATTATACAAAATTGATCCAAAGAATTTATAACTATTGGCTGCACTGGCTGCCATGGAATGTCCTTGTTCTCTTTGCTAATGATGTGCCATAAATGGATGGATGGTCTAGAGCTTCTCAGGCAACCACAGCTGCCATTACCCAGGTGATTCATGTATAGCTATTAATAGAAAGCTTCCGTGCTTGCTTATTTTCTCATTAATTCTTCTATCATCGGAGCCTTCTTGGTCCCTTATTTTTCTCTCTTTTGAAATGTCGTCCTTTTGGGTTGTGGGTAAAACACAACGTACAATGTAGTGGGCTATGATTCTGTGCTTCTTTTATTGATGCATTCAGCTATCATCTGGTCCTTATTCTTCTTTTTTTGTTATTCTTGCCTATTCAGACTGTCTTGCTTTTGACGGTGTTTTGGTTGGAGGATTGAGAGGAAAATAAATTTTATTTATTGATTATTTACATCTTGATTGTTTGTCTTAACTATAATTGAACAGAAATTAGTTTTACCAAGAAATTTAGAACATGTGCGTATTTCTTTTTATCATGCTCTATTAAAACTTAAAGCGTGGATAATATTAGGTTGCATTCATTCTTCGGTTTGTTGTTTTTCTTTCAAGCAAAGTTGAAAGAGTAATTAATTTTTCCAGTCAGTTTCTCCTCAACCAAACAAGTCGGCAAAGAGTAGCTTCAATTCAATTCCTTTAGTATTTAAATTTTCATCTTCATTTTCATTTTCATTTTCTTTCTTTCAGTTTCTTTGAACCAAAAACAATGTGCCATGCAGTAAGCATCATTTTGAAGTTCCATTGACGTCATGTATGAGACAGTTGCATATATATATTATAAATACGGGATTTAAGATAAAACGGGAAGAAATATCTAAATTTAGGTGTAGATGTGTAAATACATAAGAATTATGTGGTATCTATGTAGATCTCTTTAATTTATTTTATTTTTTGTATCAGTGCTACTGTCGAATTTAGCTCCAATGAAAGAGGTCGTCATATAGTTATGCTGGGCCTTATGGCAACCGCAGAACTAAGGATAACCTGGGAGTCATTGTGTGGGTAACTTTAATGGCAATGACTCAAATTTTAGGCTACAAATGGGATCTGGCTTCAGGCTTGTGAAGGATTTCTCAACAGATTTATTTATTTCATTTATAGCAGGACTGTTCTTAAGAAGTTACTCCTTACATTTTCCTAGCGGTGATGGTGATAATGGCAGGGCATCTATTTATTAATCAGACATCTAAGGTTTTGTATTGATTTCTCTAGTATTTGTGTGGTATCAAGGGAATGCCTCAAAGGGTAACTGGTGTTGCGCAACTATTTTAGCCTTTTTGGGCATAATGCAAGTGATCTGGGAGGAAGCTTGTTCTCTATTTTCTTTTTGATCGATTATTTACTGTTTATCTTAGAGAAGATTCAAGGACTTTTGATCATCAAATGAGGCTGTTTCACTTTATTTGGATCTGGAGACCTATTGGAATCTTTGAATGACCCATCTCCAACTGATTTGAAATTTTCCAAAGAACACTTTTTCATTAATTTCATAAATGCAGTGGTGGTAATAATTTTGAAAGTTAACATACTTATGGACTCTTTTGCAATGGCTGTTTACATCTCTATGCAAAGGGTAAATCTTCTACAATTACTGTTGTTATATGTTGCTAATCCCCATTTCTGCAAGATGATTTACATTTGCATTCACTTGTGAGCTGATAATATTCTTTTAAAGGATTCTTTATATGGTTTAGTTGGTTTGTTTGAAATTAGAAAATGTTTTGAAGTATGGCAAATTTTGCTAGATTTCTTCTTCATTTGATTGTGGGCTTCATCTCTCTCGACAAGAGAGTTTGATTTAAATGTCAGTGAAATTTTCAAAAGACAGATGAAATAGTAGATAAGACACTACTCAAAGATTCAACACTCATTTTGTGAGGACTTTAGATCTGGTTCTAGGTTTGCTATAGGTGCAAGCATCTGTAGTTAATTACTCCTCCCAATGCTGAAAGAGAACTTTCGATGAAGGCTATTCGTTAGATTGTTAAATGCATAACGTATAATAGCAGCATGTGAGTTTAAAATTTAAGATTATGAAATTCATTATTTTAACTTAAAGTAGATGGTTGGGGGATTGATGATGCGGCCAATCAAAATCTCATGGTTCCATCCTTGTCGTGGTCCCTAGTGTACTTAGTCAAAGGAGGTAGTCTACCCAACCTGACCAAAGGATCTGTCAACAGTTATGGGTTGCGTCATCCAAGAGAACCTTGTAGACTTAGGTTGTGTTTGTATAAGGAGAGACTTAAGTTCTGCAGTAGCTTTTTGTCCTATCGTGCACCTTATAGTCACAACTCAAGGCGGTCAAAGGTAACTACTGATATAGTTGTGATCGTAATATAGTGGTGTCATTTGGCGGCAGCTATCCAATTAGAGGACTACGTAAATGCTATACGTTATAAAAGTCTGTAATGCGTGATGACACCTCTTATTAGCGTAGAAAATTTGAGAGTGAATATAAAATACACTTGACTTTACATTGACTCATTGTGAGCTTGAGTTTTCTTAATTTACTTTTCAACAAACTATCATGGAAAGTGGATTGAGTTAAGTTTTGTTTTAAGTTTTTAAAGATTAAATTTTATTTAAGCATTTAATACTTATCTATTGATATTTGATTTTGATTAATTGGATTTGGGCTTGTAAGCACATTTTGATGGTAGTATCTCCTCCAGTTGAAATCCCTATTCAATATAAATGTTGGGATATATAAACTTGCTTAATTATTTAGTTTATTGTTTCATATTCGTCTATTAATTTAATAATGAGGATCGATCTAATATGTGATAGCTTTTATATATTTTAAGTTGAAATTCTTATAATATTATTATTAGATTTTTAGGTTTTGTTAACCTGGACCTGGTCTTAAGATCCAACCAGAAATCAATCCGCATAATCCTCAGATACTAAGTTTAAGCATTTAGTATAGCATCGGGGCTCATGCTGGTGATTTGTATACCGGATATGTATAACCGAGCTGTTACTTGTGCTCAAACACAAGGAGGATTGACAAAGTATTTTCCTATTATAGAGGAAGGGTTTGATGTATAACAGGATAGTATTTTGAGGGCTGTTCCAAGTTCTTTTTGTTTAATGTCTGTTACCAAATTTCTGTTATAGTACTTATTTTGTTGAGAAAGTGTATATGTGTTTGTGGATTGCCAACTATGAAGGTGAAACTTGCGATCTTTCTCTATGAACAAGGGAAAAAAGAAATTGCATTATGAGGCAGAGTCTTTATGAATGAGCTACAAATGAAAATCAGTTCACCGTGAAATGCAGTGTCATGACACACATAACATAAACCTACAGTAGTGTTGTTATTTTTCTGTTTATGAATAAAGAATTTTGTGGGCAATATGATTGATTAAGAGGCCAGCCGTTGTACCAGTACGACTACAATATAATATCTCTGCATTGTTCTATGGTGCTGATTTGGCTTTCAGGATGGCCTCGAACTTTTACCTCATCACTAGGGGGATTCATGCATAAAGAAATGAATAAAGCTTCTCTGTTTTTCTTATTGCATTGCATGGATCACGTTGTCATCTAATCCCACTTATTCTTGGTTTCCTCCTCGTCATCATCTTTTTCCTCTTCTTCTTTCCTTTTGTTATATAATTCTTTTGGGTTTTTGGTGCAACAATGTGCAGATATTACCATCTTTGAAGTTCTAATCATTCCTTTGTAAGACTGCTGTAGATGTATATTTGTAGTGAATGGGGAGATCGTGAAAGAAGAGCATTGTGTTGTGACACTTTCTTGTGTTGTTGTAGCTGTTATAAAATAGTGATGATCAGTGCTTATCTTGTTCAGAAATGTGTAGATGCAGTTATTGCTATGGAGATATGTTTGTGTTCTTGACTTATGCTACTGCTGCTGTTCCTTCCTACCTGCATCTATTGCTAAAGCTGATACTACTATTGGCAAGAGTATACAGTGGACTAATTGTTCAATCTTGTCTTGTTTAGATGCCTATTATCTAGAAATTATTCTCGATTTGAGCTTTTAGGATGGTGTTCAACCTTGAGCTTGTTTATCATTATCGAGCTCGAGCTCGATTCGAGTTTGTTCTTGAGTTCAGTTCAAATTGAATTATCATGCTTGTTAACGGGCAGTTCGCTTGCTGAAATAAACGAGCTTTAATCAAACCTTAATCGAGCTTGTTCACGAGCAGCATATTTAAAAATATACATGAGCTATATCAATTAAAGCTTATTAAGAATAAACAAATAAAAATTTAAACAATAATAGTGACAAACAAGCTGTAATCAAGTCATAATTGATCTCTTGAATGAGCTTGTTCATGAGCTTTAAATAATATTATTCATGAACATAAATAAAACGAATGACAAGCTGTTCAAGCTTGTTCATCTAACATTGGATTTTTTATAATGGATTCTTTAAAGAGCTCCTTTTGTTGTTTGAATTTCAAAAATGTTGCATAGAGTTTTGATAGTCTGTTGCCTAGTAACAATGATCAGCGCTCATCTTTTTTTTTAACATATCAATGATTAATGTCAAAGTTTTTCTATCATCAATCTGACAATAATGAGGCATCAAGGAGAGCCTAAAATCTTCAAGCAATTGATACTGCCTTGTTTTCTTTGTGTTTTTTTATTTGGATTAATTATGGAGAATATATATTATTTATCTATATTTAAATTTTGATTATCTGGTTTCGGTGTAATTGATATGAATTTGTTTTATCCGGAAAATTAGGACATGTGCATATATCTCTTTATAATTTTATACTTAAAATTTAGTGTGAATACCATTTGGTTGTGTTTATTCTTCAATTTATTGGTTTTATCCTTAAGCTGAGCAAAATAGACAAATTATTTATCCACTCAATTTCTCTTCAACCTAATAAGTGGGCAAAGGTAACTTGTAATTCAAGTCCTTTATCATTTCAATTTCTATTTCATTTTCATTTCCCCTCTTTCAATTCCTTCAAACTAAGCAGAGTCTTTGAGTTCTATCTCAAAATGTGCAATGCTATAAGCATTACTTTCTTTGTAGTTCCATCAACATCCCCTACGAGATAGTTGCAGTTGTATATTTGTAGCGGAAGGGTTTGCCGTGCAACATCATAAACATCCAATCATTCTCTATGAAAAAGAGAAAAAAAGGAAATTGTATTTAGAGGCATTCTTTACATCCTTATGCATGACCTACAGATGAAAATTTTATTCACCCTGAAACGCAGTGCCACACACATAACATATTGTAGAATGTTGCTGTTTTTCTGTTATCAATGATAAATCTCAAGGTGGTCTTAATCTTAAAGTATCACAGTTTTCCAAGTTAATTCTTGGCTATAGAAAATTGATCTAAAATGGTCTCTCATGAAAAAATAATGATACAAAATTGATCCCAATTTAGTGTTTTAACTATACAAAATTGATTTAAATTTAGTTTTTGAGGAATCATTTTGGGTCAATTTTGTATAGGCAGGGACTAAATTGAAGAAATGTGATATTCTGAGACTAAATTGGCTACATGCAAATAGAATTTCTGTGGGTGATGTGATGATCTACAGATCAGCCATTATACCAGCACAACTTCCATGTAGTATCTCTATAGTTTCTATGGTGGTGATTTGGCATTCAGGATGACTTGAAACTTTTCTGGCAACCACAACTATGACATCACTAGGGGGAATCATGCATAAAGAAATGATTTAAGCTTCTCTGCTTTTCTTATTCCATGGATCCCTTTGTCATTTAACCCCACTTATCCATGGTTTCCTCGTCATCATCATCCTTATCCTCTTCTTTCCTTTTTGTTATATAATCCTTCTGAGTTTTGGGTATTGTACAACGTGCAGTGTGGTAGGTATTACTATCTTTGAAGTGTAGTTGCAGTTATTGCTACAGAGATACGTATATATTCTTCACTTTTTGCTGTCTATTCCTAAAGCTGATACTACTATAAGTACAGTTGGGTTGATTGTCCAATCTTATCTCATTTAGATGTCTATTACGTGGTAACTTTTCTCTAGATCCTTATGGTAGCGACAGTGTTGATGTTAGCCGGGCAACTATTTTCTTATCAGATATCCAATGCTTCGTGTTGATTTCGGGCATAAGGAGAGAGTGAGCAGGGTGGAAACTCATTCTGTACTTTCCTTATGATGTATTATTTATTGTTAATCTTAGAGAAGATTTAAGCACTACTTCACCACTTTTATAGAGGATGTGTATTCTATCCAAATTATGTACACATGCTGTGTACTCGTCATGTGATGCAACGTTATTAGAGTCCAGGCATAGAATTATATTCAGACTTCGTTTATTATAATTTCTCCATTTGCAGTTGGCTATGACGCTTCTCTCTTGGCAAAGAAACAGTTCCACCATCCCTGCCATGCACTCTGTGTGCTTCAGGTGACTTATGATCAATTCTCCGGAGTTTTTTTTAGATTGGTTTTCATTTGCATTTACATGTCAGCTGAAGATATGAACTATGAAATTTTTCTAAATGGATTCTTCATGGAGCTCAATTGGTTGTTTGAATTTCAAAAATGTTTTGCAGTATGGCAAATTTTGCTTAGATTCTTTCATTTTGATTGGAAGCAGCTAGAAACTAAAGTGGATCTTGTGTAAGCAGGCTTTTATTTTTATTTTAATTCATTTGCCTATTTGTTTCTGTTGCTATATCTCTTAAAGATTTTTTAGTTTTCTTAGCCTAAATGCTGTAATGATGTGTATATTGTTCTCCATAATCACACCACATATTAACTTTTTTGTTCAACTTTGTCAATAGCTTACAATACTTGAGCTATCAGCTTAATGCCCCTTTGCATAATGATGGCCACCATGTTTTGTTGTTGGCTCAGAAATCTTAATGTTGATGTCAATGCAATTTAATGTAAACCCTCATATTAAATTGTTTTAATATATCGTGGTTATAGTAATCGATTGATTTTTAAGATTTTTTTTAATATTTATAGCTATGAAGTCATTTTATATCGTCAAATAAAAATATTACTATATTTTTATTCATCATTATTGAAATGTATAATAATGGCCAATATATGCAGCAATTATTGGCACAATTTCTCTTTGTAATATATATATATATTATTATTATTATGATTGTTAAAAGAATAAATTTAGAGCTTTAAACATTAATCAAGAAATTATAATTTTAGTTTAATATAGAATTTATCTTATATTCTAGTTAAATGATAGTGTTAGGGATCTTTGGGATCAATTTTTTGTGTTTTTTTTATATGTTCTTTTTAAAAATATGTTTGTTTTGATGTATTTTTTATATTCTTTTATTTTTTTTATTTTTAAAAATAAATATTATTATTTTTTAATATATTTAAAATAAGTTTTAGATTTTTTAATCGTTTTTAAAAATAATAATTAATATCAAATTTGTTTTTTGTTAGAATAGAAGTTAAACAAAACAAAATAAGAATGTATAATAAAGAAATAAAAAATAAATAATTTCAAACAGTGTTTTAGTTAATTTTATATTAAGGTAATTTTTTGATTGTTTTATTTTTTAAAAAATAATCTCATTCGTATTTGTTATCAATGTTCTAGTTATTTCCTAAGAAATTTCATGATGAAATATTACATATTAAAATATGATGATGGTAATAAATTATTGTTTGAATTTTAAAAAATATTTATAATACCTATAGTAATAAAAAAAAAACTTACCCACAATAATTTTAGAGTCATCCTTACGAAAAAATTGCAGCTGCCAATAGGTCTTAATTAGTGTGTTAATTATCTCAATCAATCGAATGAGGGCTTATTTCATTCTGAAAGATCTCAAATTTGAATGCTGAAGAATTTAATAAAGTATGTATATGTGAATTTATCCTATAAGTAGCTCAAATGGTCCCTAAATGTTTACTTTAAACCTCCCCCGTTTCTATTTAGTTTTAACCCCTCTCTCTCCCATTTCTTCTGATTTCTTCCATCGGAAACCCTCGACTTCGAAACTGTGGCGACGGGAGCTCGCTATCGCAGGCATCAACGGGATTTTGTCGTTCGAAACATTCGTCCTTCTACCCCTTTCGCTCCGATCCTACCCGAAACTATCGATGAAGAGAACCAAGACGTAGCGATGGCAATCCCTGTCTTCTCCCCCACCTTCCTTCGTGCGCTTCAGTTTGTTTAGATCCCGTAAACCCGCCTGCCGACCGGATTTAAGTAGGAGGAGAAACGGGATTTAAAATTGTCATTTATGCTGTTTGGCTGGTTTTAGGTTTAGTCCTGCCACCAAATAGCCGAAAGGGTGTAGAAACGGGATCTGAAGTTGCCATTTTGGCTGTTTGGCAGAATTTAAGTTAAATGCTGCTTAGATCTTCTACCAAGCAGCGCCTTAATGTGTGAATCTGAGTGGTAGCTTGTTCTCTGCTTTCTCTGTGGTTGTTGCCATCAGGTGGTCCTTGTTATCATTCATGAGATGGCGACGAATTTTCTCAGATAGCTTTGAGATTATTCTAATTCGTCCCTTCAGAAAAGTCCCTGAGTAAAACTTATTCATCAGTCTCGGAGGTTGTGATGTTGATTTCCTTACTTGCTATCCCCTGCTCTTTCTCTGTCTCTCAATACTGCTTTGAACTCTCCAATTATCATGGTAATTTCGCTATGCAATTATGTTCTGATGGGATCAACTCTGCCCAATTAAAAACGGTGAGTTACATAACATAACAACCAAAACTATTATTTATATTTTTTTTGCATCTGCGTGTCAGATGAAATAACATTTACTGTATATTTTTTACAAATAATTCCTTATAGAGCTCATATGGTTGCTTGTAGTTAGAAAATTTGCTTCCTTTGGAGCTCCACTAATAAATGGTTTAATTTCAAGCATAAAATAAATGACAATAAAATGATCATTTTATTTCCATCTTCATCTTTTTCATGAATCCTATGATGCGGTGTTATAAACATTTCTCTTGACTATAATGATTGAAAGTGGGTTAAACCCATGGTCCAGTGATTCTCATTTCCTACTCAATGAATGTTTAATACCTTTTGTTCGTGACATGGGTTTAGTGCTGTTTGAGGCAGATGATATTGATAGGTGAAGCTCCAACCTTTCTCTCATGGCAATGCCTAAAATTTTAGAGCTGCCAATTGCTTGGGATGGTTAACAATGATATTGAGAGTTGCAGGCAGAAAAGAATTTTGCTAATGCCTGTCTTTTAGAGATGATGATGGCTAAATGCTAATGATGACGATGATCACTCAAAAGATCTTTTTGAGACATTTCTTATGGAACTTCTCAAAGCAAATCTAAGACCTATCAGTTCACAACATTCTTTCAAAGAAACTTTATCCGTCTATGTGTTGTCATGCTTTGCATTATAGTGGTGCTTTGTGGGAAAGAATTTCTCTTACCATAGCATTTGAAATTGGGTTTGCATGAGCATGCATGAGGTGATCCATCATCTTCTATAGTGATGAGGAATTTCCTATATAATTTTTGTCCAGATGATGAGTTTT
This sequence comes from Cymbidium sinense, assembly GCA_021442155.1. Classification (NCBI taxonomy): domain Eukaryota; kingdom Viridiplantae; phylum Streptophyta; class Magnoliopsida; order Asparagales; family Orchidaceae; genus Cymbidium; species Cymbidium sinense. The sequence goes on along the minus strand of CM038222.1, from coordinate 74,394,775 downwards.
GTAGCTCTTACAAGAGGGGTGATGCTTGAAAGTTTAATATCATAATCTTTCATTGTGAAAAAGTAAAATGAAAATGAAATGGCATTATAGTGGAAAATAGTTGTGATTTACACTCGGAAATCCCATCAGCAGCTTTATCTGCATCAGGAAAGACAGTTAGGAGGGCTTATTTTTATTGCAATTATCAAGTTTAATGCTGTTCACATTACATGCAATAGTGTGCTTTTGATGTATCATTTGAGTGAGAAGTTGTGAGGGCGGTGATAAGGATTTAGAATCTAGCAATCAGCTGTGCACGGCTGCTATGATTTTTTTTTTCTAACTTCCTATGGTAGTGATGCAGTATGTTTGGATGGTCTGGAGCTGTTCAGGCAACCACAACTGCCATTACAAAGGGGATTCATGTATCTCAGTTAGTAGAGATAAAATGTAGAAATATTATCAAGAGTTAAAGTGGATGTCAACTAATAATATTTCACATGAAGCGAGGATAATAGGTGTTATTATTCTATGAATGATAGCAGTCAATCTCTCTCTCTCCTTTATATATATAAACAAATATATATATAAAAATAAAGGGGGGAGAGAGATGAACTACTATCATTCAACTAAACAGATTATTGTAACTGAAAAGGTCTTTTGAGGCACCACTCATAGAATTTCTCAAAGGCTAAATTAATGTCCATCATTGCATAATATTCTTTCAAAGAGGTTGTGTTGCTATTTGTTATCTTTACTTTGCATTGTATTGGTGTTATGTGGACAAAATTTCTTTTTACCATAATAATTGAAATTGGTTTTGCATTTACATGAGGTGATCCATCATTTTTGTTGCAAGGAAGCACAATATTATTTCAAAGAAATTGTGTTGCTATGTGCTATCATGCTTTGCATTCTAATGGTTCTGTGAGGGAAAAATTTTCTTTTTACCATAATATTTGAAATTTGGTTTGCATGTACATGATGAGGTGTTTCGTCATTTTCTCCTTTAAAGAATTTTTCAGAGAGTTTCTGTTCATATGATGCAGTTTTGTGGCTCTTGGAGGTGGGATGGTACTTGCAATTATAATATCATAGTCTGTCATCATGAGAACAAAAAAAAAAAGAGGGCTTAATTTTATGAAATTTATCAAGATAAATACTATAGATGTGACATGCACTTATGTGTTGTTGTTGTTTCTTATGAGTATGATTTTGTTTGGGTGATGATGATGATGATTCAGAATTTAGCCGCAGCTATGAATATGTCCATGTTTCCTACGGTAATGATGTGGCATGTTTGGATAGTCTAGAGTTTCTCAGGCTATCACTGCTGCCATTACCAAGGTGATTTGTTGTAGCTAATTATAGAAAGCTTTTGTACTTGTCTAATTTTACGAATTTCATCATGAACTAAGTGCTCTTCTTCTTTTCGGTCCTTCGTTTTTCTTTCTTTATCTGAAATGTAATTTTTTTCAGTTTTTGGCCAAAGATTTTCTGCTTGCCTTCTTTGATGGATTCCATTATCATATGGTCCGTCTTATTCTAGTTCCCTTGTTCTTCTCTTCTTTTGGGATTGCCTTACTTTTGACCTTGTTTTGGGTGGAGGAATTAATCAGAAAATAAATATTATTTATTTAGTATTTACATCTTGATTATTTGGTTCAGGTGTAATTGAAATGAAAGTAGTTTTACCAAGAAATTTATAAAATGCACATATTTTTCTTTGTTACAGAAACTAGATTTCTATATTCTATTTAGCTATTTATATTCTATTTTTTTCATTATATGGGCACTTCGCCATTCAGAATCTAAATGAAAATAAGCTAGGTTGCAAAAAATCATTTTTTCGTTATCCTGGGAAATGCTTTGGCAATATAATGGGTCCCCTGGGCACCTATTATTTGTCATAATAAATCCAAACACTTGCCCTGGAGCGACTTCAATATCATAATTTCTCTAGTAAATAACTAAAGAAAATAGATAGATGGAAGATAGAAAAGAAAGGGACTAATCATAAATAAAATATCTATCTTTCAGAAGTTCACCAAAAACTTGAATGTTGGCGGGTCTCTTTGGGAGATGTTGTGCGAGTATTGACAGGACCTAAATTATCAACGGGCTCTCCAAGAACGTTGAAAATTCGTCCAGAGTAGCTCTTGAGCACTTTGAGGAGCTCCCATGTTAATCACTTTCATTCCTCTCATCGACCATTTTTAGCACTCATAGCTACTCTCACTGATTAAATGAGAATTTGTCAAATAATAGGACAATGGAGATGAAGGATTCAGAAATTCGACCCACTTTGTGGGATGAAGGCTTATTGTTGTTATTGTTGTTGACACTCTAGTTAAAATTTAAGCGTGATATTATTAGGTTATGTTCACTCTTCAATTTGTTGACTTCAAGCCAAGCTGAAAGAGAATTACTTTTCCAGTTGGTTTCTTCTCAAGCAAAGAAGTGAGTGAAGATTATTTTCAATTCATTTTCATTTCCTCTTTCAATTCCTTCAAACCAAATAAAGTCTTTGAGTTGTAGCTGCTACACACTGTGCCATGTAGTAAGCAACACCTTTGAGTTTTAGGTGCTACACAATGTGCCATGCAGTAAGCATCACCTGCTTTGAAGTTTCATTAGTATCCTTTATGCCAAAGTTACATATACATATATACATAATTTTTTTTTAAATTACTCAATAAAAGCTCGCTTCATCGCCTTGTTGAGATAATCGCAATGAAGTTTATCCCTCATTAGCATGTGAGGCTTATGCCTCACATGATGCAATGCGCTCCTCTGCTCAGTTTTTGTGAAACTGGCACTTTCAGATATATAATATTTTAAAAAATCAAATATAAGTTTTAATTACCTAAATAATGTCAACACTCTAACACATCTCTCATACCATTTCCATTCCTCGCACATGGTGCTAGCCATCGTCGTCATGATCATTACTTGTGATATTCTTTGGTGTTGCATAATTGGAGTGGGAAAAAGGACTTTTTATATTAAACTAATTTTGAATTGTTATGTCATAAATTCTTAGTTTGAATTTTTATACTATTTTGATGTTTGTATGATACTTCTTACTTCATGATTTGATTTGATGTCAAGATATTATAATGTTACTTGATTCTTTATGCAATTTATTACTTTATATAATATTTGGATTTTAATATGTTACATTTTAATTTGTCGTAGGTTATTGCTTTGGATTTTGATGTATATACAATACTTCTTACTTTACACAATTTCTTGATTGTCAGGCGTACACTTCAAAATGCCTTGTGGCTTATATGTCGCCTCATGGATGACAAATGCCTCAAAACTTGATTTGGTAATTTTAAACTTTAATATAGAAGAACAAGATATCTTATCCTATCTATCTTATTTTATTTATAAGAAGTACCATTTTTCTAAAAGATCTTAGTCCAACTCTCTCTCTGTCTCTCTCAATCTTTATTCCAACTTTTTCTTGTTGTGTATTACTTCCTACCAAACAGGTCTTTATTAGTTTGAGGTATATTTTCATTTCTAATTTTTATGCATGAAGATGTAATCTTACCAGTTTTTGTAAGTTTGAGGATAATAGTCTAGTTTTTTTTATAAAGGTTATCCATTACTTGATCAGTTTGAGGGCCTCCGTCCACATTCTAATTTTTATACATGAAGATGAAACTTGCAATCTTTCTCTTTGAAGAAGGCAAAAGAAAATTGCATAAAAAGGCAAAATCTTTGAGTGAGGGTTTAATTATGTGGCTGCCACCTTGACTATTGCCATGTGCATAACATACAGTAGCAAGCTATTATTTTTGTGTTTATGAATAAATAAACTTTGATGGCATTGCTGATATTATAAATGTTATCCATTGTTTGATCATGAATACTAAGTAATATATCTATATTCTCTATGGTGATGTGGCAATTCAGGATGGCCTGGAACTTTTCTGGCAACCACAACTGTCATCTCCTGAGTGATTTATGCATAACGATCTGTAGGAAGCTTCTTTATTTTTCTTTGTTCATGATTCCTGTTGTCATCTAAGCCTGCTTGTTCTTGGCCTTCTCGTCATCATCTTCTTGGGTTTTGGGTGTTATACAATGTGAAGTGTGGTAGGTATACTATCTTCAAAGTTCAAATCACTCATTTGTAAGGTTGTTGCAAATGTATATTTGTAGTTGATGCGGTTCTTGTCGAAGAAGCATGAGCGATGTTGCACCAAGTTCTTTTGTTGTTGTGGCTGTTATCAAATATCATTGATCAGTGTTTATCATGTTTAGAAAGGTGTAGATGCAGTTTCTTTTTGCCAACTATCAATGGATCTTCCATGGATATACTGTCTGACTGGTTTTTCCTGCAAGGACAACCTGAAATCCACTGAAAATTGATGGTATCTTTTTGGTTCTTTGCTTGAACTGAGTTTATGGGGAGAAATCTTCTCGCTTTCCTGAGTTTTGTCTGTGATGGATTTTAACAATTAACTAGTCTTCCTCTCTCTTGAAAACTTGTGCCAGTATCCATGATGGTTTGAAATGATTCAAATCCCTATCGCTGTATTGGAAAAAAATTGCTCATGACCTTTGTTTGTAATCATGTTGTGTGCTTTACTGTTTGTGGAAGATATTGTGATAATTGTCCTGCTCAAATAGTGTCTCTTTCTCACTATATATGCACATACCTTTTTGCATGCATATATTCCTTTCCAAGGTTGGGATCAAAATTTGAAATGTTTATCTTTCATCATTTGTTGGAAATTTTGATTGCACTAGTATCCTGTGGTAATAATATATCTATATGTGGTGAAGGGGATTCTCTTGTGAAATGGACATATCTAAGAGTTAAGTTTGCAAAGCAAAGAATGGGAGGCTTATATGAGCGTTTTCAACTTAATAGAAAATTCTGTTATTTTATGAGTTAGTGGGCAATATGATAGAGGACTTAAACAATCGGCTGGCAAGCTTTCTTCTTTCTCAGGTGATATTTTTTTGGTCAATCCTATAGTTCTAATGGTAGAGGTAACTTGAAAGATAGGTTTTTATTTCTATGGCTTATATTTGGTAGGCCTTTGGCATTACTTCTATGAACTGACCATAATGTGGAGTCTTTGGGTGATGAGATATTTTCTATCCATCCCATTTTTTAGCTTAAGATGTGGGGAAAAAGTCTGATCTGGTGCTCAAAATGTAATAATCTTATGAGAATCACATTTAATTTATTGGAGATTTTACACACATACTACATAGTTCTTATGCATTTATATATCTAACATCTTAAATGACATTTTAGTCTCAGAATCACCTTATAAAATAAGACAATTATAGATTTGTGGAGTTGCTGTGGAAGAAGCTTTTTGGGATGTTGCACATTGTTTTGTTATTGTTTGTTACCAAATAACGATGATTAATGCTCATATTTTTTTTTTATTATCATTTAAATGAGTGAATGTTTCATATATCTCGGTCTATTTTAAAGTGATGAGTACCTATATTCTAAGATCCTAACCTAATTCTAGTTTCATGGACTAACTTCTTTTGCATCCGTCCATAATGTGGGAACCCTTGGTTATTTAACAACCGTCGATTTTTTTTGTATTCAAGTTAGGGGTGGTAGCATTAACACAATGATTTAAATGATTCATGTCATGATTATTTCGATAAGTTTTATCTTACCTAACCCTCCACTTTTCACATCCTTACCGGTCGTGTGATGTTTATTTCCTCCCTTGCCATCTCCTTGTCTCTCTCCCACTATCTCAGCTTCTACACCCCAATTATCATGGTATTTACACAATTGAATTATGTCCTCTCATGGCAATGCCTAAAGTTTTTGTTGCAAATTGTTAAGGTCGGCTAACATATGGCCAAGAATCAGGAGCAAGTAAGAGTTTTCCTAAGCATTTGTTTTAACTGATTCAGTTAATAACCCATTGTCACAACCCACCATTAGATCTACTATTACTAAAATTTTCTTCCATGTATTTGGTTTTAGATCTACTCAAACAAAAGTCTTCGACTCTAAGGTTGACCTTCATAATTCAAGTTTTTCTTGAACTCTCTCTAGTCGTATCAATAAGAAGAATATTATCAGCAAAAAGCATACACCAAGGTACATTCTCCTGTAAATCTCTAGTAAGAACTGAAAATAAGGAGATATGGGACTAAAGCTGATCCTTAATGTAATCCAACTGAAATAAGAAAATATATGGTCAATTCTCCTTGTGTATGGATACAAGTGACAACTCTAGTATATATACTTGAATTTATGCAATATTAACTCCTTTTCTTGAACTCTCCAAAACACTTGTCTTGGAACTTTATCATATGCATTCTCTAAATCAGCAAATATGATATGTAGATCCTCCTCTCTCTCTCTCTCTCTCTCTCTCTCTCTATATATATATATATACATATATACTTGTCCAGCAAACCTCTCAATAAATAAATAACATCCATAACAAACCTTCCCGACATGAAACCAAATTGGTTTTGAGAAACTTTCGTGTCACATCATAACCTATGCTCAATTACTCTTGCATACTTTTAATATATGACATAGTAACTTAATTTCTCTATTGTTTGCACACTCTTGTGTATCACCTTTATTCTTAAAATAAGAACCAATGAACTCTTTCTCAGCTCAATATATGTATATATATATATATATATATATAGTGAAGTGTGCCTAATGGCCAGATTTGTTAAATCTGTGATTTAAGATAAAGCAGGGGAGAAATATCAAAATTTGGGTGTTAGATATATTATTACATAAGTATTGTGTGGTATGTATGTAAATCTCTCTAATGTATTTTATAGTTTGCAGCAATACCTCTGTGAGATTTAGCTCCAATGAAAGAGCCTGCTCCCTGTCTCATGGCTATAATCTGAAGTTCATAGAAATATCAAAAATGTGTGTTAGATATGTAAATACATAAAAATTTTATGGTGTGTATATTGATCTATCTTATTTATCTTATATTTTTGCAGTGGTGTGAAATTTAGCTTTAATAAAAGTGCACTCCTAGTTATATAGCTATATCGTGCCTTATGGCAACAACTTAGCTAACCATAACCTGGGAGCCACAGTCTGGGCAAGTTTAATGGCAATGACCCAAATTTTTGGCTACAAATGAGATCTGGCATCAGCCTTGTGAAGGATTTCTGCAACAGATTTTTTTTTTATTTCATTTACAGAGCAACTGCACTAATGATATTATTCTTTACCTTATCCTTGTGGTGGCGGTGATATTAGCAGGGTATCTATTTGTTATTCAAACATCTAAGGGGTTGATTTCTGTAGTATTTGTCAGACATACATTTTGGCCTTTTTTGGTTTAATGAGTGTGGCCTGGGTGAAAGCTTGTTCTCTATTTTCTCTTTGTTTGATTATTTATTGTTGATCATCAAATGGGCCTGTATCACTTTATTTGGCTTTGCAGGCCTATTAGGAGAATTTCCTACCCCTAGGCAGTGCGGAATTTTCCCAAGGACAACTTTTTTTCATCATACTTTCAGAAAGCATATTGAAATGCAAATAAAGCATTACATGGAGATTTTGTCGTTGTTTTGCTAGGATTTTAGGTTTAAAGTTTCCTAATAAGTGCAAGCCTGTATGATTAATCATCGCTCTCAGTGATGAGAGAATTTTTTTATCAAGTCTTGTCGTTTTGGTGCTGAATGCTCAACATATTGTTAGAACTGTTAGGTTTAAAAATTTGGAAATTCTCCACCTTTGGCTTAAAGTAGATGGTGGGGAAAATGATGGCGAACAAGATTATGATCTCATTATTCCATTGTTTTGGGTTGTGATAATTGTCTACTTATTTTGAGGTATTCAAGTCAACCTGATTGAATGATCCTTGTCAACAATTATGGTTGCGTTATCCAAGTACTTTATAAGTGGGATTAGATATACTATATATATTGTCTATATATTGAAAAATATTACTTTGTAAGTAACATAGCTTTTCAATATTATGTATGAAACCAAATGTCAATGATTAATGCTTATTTTGTTTAAAAGTGTAGCTGTGGTTACTTTTGCCAATTATCTTATTCTCATAGTTTTAGAAGAACCAATGATGTTTTCTTTACATATATTATTTATCTACTTTTGAATGATCGACAATTAAAGTGTATTTTAACTAAATAAAACTTTGCAATGAGAACTTGAAAGGGTTGATGAAATGTTTTAGTTGTTTGTCATTCGAAGAAGTGCTTGAATGATATAAGCACTATCATTTCTTCAAAAAATGATTATAGTCTCTCTCTCTCTCTCAATATTGTACAAAATTGATCCAAAGTATTTAACTATCTGCTGCACATGGCTGCTATGGAATGTCTCTGTTTTCTATGGTAATGATGTGGCATGTATGGATGGTCTAGAGCTTCTCAGGCAACCACAGCTGCCATTACCAAGGTGATTTGTGTATGGCCATTGGTAGAAAGCTTCTGTGCTTGCTTATTTCATTAATTCCTCTATCATCTGAGCCCTTTTTCTTGTTGGTCCGTTCTTTTCTTTCCTTTTGAAATGTAGTCCTTTTGTGTTCTGGGTGAAACACAACAGCTAATGTATTAGGCAATGATTCTTTGCTCATCTTGTTCGATGTATTCCAATATTATCTGGTCCTCATTCTTCTTATTTTTTCTCGTTCTTCTCGCCCTTGAGTTTGCCTAACTTTTGATTGCGTTTTGGTTTAAGTTTAATGGAGAATATTATATTAATGTAGAAAATATATACCTAATATTGACATCTTGATTGTTTGGTTTAAGTTTATTGGAGAAAATTAGAATATTTCTCTTTCTCATGCTCTATTTAAAATTGAAGCGTGGATGATATCAGGTTGTTGTTCTTTCTTCAATTTGTTGCTTATTCTTTAAAGCAAAGCTAAAAGAGAAGTTAATTTTCCATCCAGTTTCTCCTCAACCAAACAAGTCGGGAGTGTCTTTAATTCAATTTTTCATTTCATTTTCATTTATCTCTTTCCTTCAATCCAGAACAAAATGTGCCACTCAGCAAGTATCATTTTGAAGTTCCTTTGACATTATTTATGAGACAGTTGCATATATATATATATACACACACACACACTAAACTGTGAATTTGGTATAAAGTGGGGGAGAAATGTCATAATTTTGGTGTTAGATATATTAACACATAAGAATTATGTGGCATGTATGTAAATCTCTTTAATTAACTGTGGGCTTTGCAAATTGCCACCTATCGAAGAAGAGAGTTTTGAATTTTATTAGTCAAACTTTCAGAAGTCAAATGAATTTATAGATAAGATACTATCTAGAGATTTTATTCTTATTTTGTGAAAACTTTAGATCTGGTTTCATATTTACTGTAGATGGAAGCACCTATAGTTGAATTGTTCTTTCGATGGTGAGATAACTTTTGATTAAACATAATCATTAGGTCGCTAAATGCTTAGCATATTGTAGAAGCAAATGGAGTTTTGAAATTTAAGGAATTCATCGTTGTTAACTTAAAGCGTATCTTTGGAAAATGATGACGTGCCCGATTAAGATCCCATGGTTTTGTTGTTTCATGTTATCATAGTTTTTTAGTTTATTTTGTTAAAGGAGGTCGTTGATCTAACTTTATCGAATGATCCTTGTTGGCAGCTAAGGGTTGCTTCGTCCAAGAAGATTTTGTAGACTTGGGGTGATTTCTTGTCTAAGAGGATAATATAATTCAACCTTAGCTGACAGAGGTTTTTGTGCTCTATCAGGTGTATTTTATTATTCACAACTCAATGAACAAAGCTATTGAGGAACTTGCGGGCTATAGTTGTGATCGTAATTTAGTGAGGCTATGGAGGGGCCGAACCACCCGCTCAGAGGGAACTGGTATAGCCACAACTTATATTGATGTCATAAATCATGCAATCAAAAGACAAAAATCACCTCCTTACTGACGTGAGATTATTTGAGAAGGAACATAGCAATGCACTTAATTTGACATTGGTTCCTTTTGAGATGAGTTTTCTTATATTTTCACTAAAGCTAATGCCCTACTCAGCATGGATCAATGTGCTATTGTCTACCTCTTATATTAGAATCTGAAATGGCACTGATGATGGTACATAGGTTAGCCTTTGTTTGCATATTACTGTCATAGATTATCACTTGAGTTGAAATCATGCCTATATATGTATGGAAAAAGCAAAAAAACTTTCTACTGATCACTTCAGTTGAAATATCTGACAGCTGTGGATACCTGAGAAGTTTTAGGGTTTACTTGTTTGCTCAGTAATCTCTTGATCAGATGCCTTCCATGTAATATCTCTGTTTCCTATGGTGAAGTTGAAGCATGTATATGATCCGAGCTTAGAAAATTTCTTCTGATCACTTCATTCCAATCTACCTTGTAATGGCGGCTTGGTGCTTGATAAGCTCCAGGCTTTGCATCTTCTTATTCTCTTGTGATCTCTTCAATTAATTTTCTCCTTGATCCACTTCTGGTTTTGGTGCTGTTAAAGTGCTTGCATTGTTCAGAAAGTGTGGTATTACTTTATTTCTTTTTTGTGTGCTCATGGGGAGATGCAGTTGCTATGAAATCCAGCCTGACATTGTGACTGATTTCCAGTATGAATGGATTTTTTATGCCAAGTTTGCTTACTATCAGTCTAGCAAACTATGCAGCATCAAGGATGACTTGAAAGGCATATAAATGGTGCAACCATTTTTCCTTATTTTGGTTTGTACCTTAAAGGATGGAAGAAAGTAACTTTTTGTTTTGTGTTGGCTATCAACAAATTCTGACTGTGAGGAGTTATTGAGATACATGGATTTTAGTTAAATCTGTCTTATGCACAGATTTACAAAATCAGGAATTTAAGATAAAATGATGGAGAAATTTGATTTATCTTTTCTGTATGATTTTAAGCTCTCATTTTTGCTGTTTGATAGAATTTAAGTTAATCCTGCTCAGATTTGCTGTTGCTCCTTAATGTGTGAAATAGGAGTGGAAGCTTGTTTCTTCTTTCTGATGTTTTATTTTCATTTGTTCTTTGTTATTATTTATTTGGCTTTAGAGAACCAAGTATAAATTTAGAACCTCCTTACCAGAAGAGAGGTCCCTGAATAACGGTGATGTCTCCTTATCTCTCCCCTGTCTCTCTGTACTGCTCTGAACGCCTCCAATTATCATGGTATTTACACAATGGAATTATGTCCTCTCATGGCAATGCCTAATTTTTTTTTTGTTGCAAATTATTATGGTGTTGGCCAACACGATATGGCCAAGAATCACGGGCAAGTAAGAGTTTTCTTAAGCATTTGTCTTAACTCATTATTGTGGTTAGTAACTCATTGTCACAACTTCGCCGCTAGATCTACTTCTAAAATTGCACTTCATGTATTTGGTTTTAAATCTGCTCAATATAATCCTTAAAATTCTAAGGTTGAACTCCATAATTCAAGTTTTTCTTGAGCTCTCTCTCTAATCTTATCAATAAGAAGAATGTTATCAGCAAAAAGCATACACCAAAGTATATCCTTCTGTAAATATCTAGTAAGAACATCCATAAATGAAACAAAAAAGATATGTGCTTAAAGAACCTTGATGTAATCCAACTGAAATAGAAAATACTTTTCATTCTTCCATGTTTGAATACAAGTGACAGTTCCAGTACATATCCTTATGACTTGAATATATGCAATATTAATTCCTTTTCTAAAATTCTCCAATGCACTTCTCTTGGAACTCTATCATATGCATTCTCTAAATCAACAACTATCATATGTAGATACTTCTCTCTCTATATCTTTTCATCAAACCTCTCAATAAATGTATAACATTCATGGCAAACTTGTCTGCATGAAACCAAATTTTAAACTTTTGTGCACTCTTGTGTATCACCTTTACTTTTAAAATAGGGACCAAAAAACTCTTTCTCCGCTCATTTTATGATATATATATATATATATATAGAGAGAGAGAGAGAGAGAGAGAGAGAAGATTTATTTAGAAAAGAATGATTTGTTGAAATATTGAAATTTATATTAGATATAAATATAAAAAATTGTGTGGTATGTATATTAATCTCTAATTTATTTATATTTTGCAGCAGTGCCGAGATTTAGCTCAATAAAGAAGTCTCCTCTGGCATAGCTATAATGTGCCAGAGGCATCGTGCTAGGGATATTCTGGGAGCAGCCTCTGTGGAGGAAACTTAAATGGCCCAAATTTTAGGCTACAAATGGGATCTGGCGTCAGCCTTGTGAAGGATTTCTACAACAGATTGATTTATTTTATTTACAGCAGGTGTGCGCTTATGATAATTTCTTAACGTTCTCCTAGTGGTGGTGATGATATTGGGGGTATCTATTTGTTATTCAGTCATGTAAGGGTTTGTGTTGATTTCTCTGGTGTTTGTGAGGAGTCACGGATGGCCTCAAGGGGCAGCTATTGCTGCTGAACCATTTTAACCTTTTATGGCATAATGCGAGTGATCAGGATGGAAGCTCGTTCTCTATTTTTTTTTCATTGATAATTTTCTGTTAATCTGAGAGGATCCATGGAATTTTGATCATAAAATGAGGCCGTTCCACTTTATTTCGCTTATGAGACCGTTCAGGATTTTACAATTTCTTTATCTCAACAACATGGGGTGTAATTTTCCAAAGAAAACTTTTTCATCAATTTTATAGAGGCAGTGGTGGTGATGATTGTGAAAGCTAACATGCCCATGATCTCATTTGCAATGGTTGTGATTTATATTTCTGTGCGATGCGGCAAATCTTCTCCAATTACATGGTGTTAGTCCCCATCTCTGCTGGGCAATCTGTTTGAGGTGGAAATCTCTAGATTGTTTACATTTGCTTTTTTACTTGTCAGATGAAGATATTAAAATAGAATTCTTGTAAAGGATTCTTTATTTAGACTTGAAGGAAAATTCTATAAGATTGTGGTGAGACCTGCAATGTTTTGTGGCGCAGAATATTGGCTAGTAAGAGAGATGCATAAAATTAAGTTTAGTATGCAGAGATGAAGATGCTCTGATAGATTTGTGGCCTTACATTTGGAGATAAAGTGCAAAACAGGTCTATGCATGAAAAGGTTAGAGTAGCTTTTGTGGTAGATAAAATTAGAGAGTCGCCTTTGAGTTTTCACATAAATAATCACATCAATTAGAGTAGATGTATGATTCCCTATCTTAAGAAAGGGTTAGACCTAAAAGATTTGGTTAGGAAGTATAAAAAATAATCAGCCTATCTTAAGAAAGGTAGAGTTAGACTTAAAAAGATTTGGTTAGGAAGTATAAAAAATAATCTTATTTTATTAGAATTAAATGAAAATATGACATTTAATAAGGTACAATGGAGAAAAAGATTTATGTAATTGACCTCATGTGATGATATTAAGGCTTGTTGTTATTGATAGCAATAGATTTCTTTTATTGGGCTCATTTGGTTGTTCGAAATTATAAAATGTTTTGAAGTATGGCAAATTTTGCTAGATTCCTTCATTTGATTAGTATGAAATTTGAAATTAAAGTGAATTGATTGAAAAGTATTATTGGTTTGCACATGGATGACGGTGTGATCCCTCCGTCTATATTGTATGGAATTAATTCCCAATAGAATTTCTGTATGCTTCATTGGTTTGGCTGGCACTTGGGAGATGGGTTGATGTTTGTAGGAAATGTCAGCTATAACTGATCTGCCGATGGCTTTCTTGTCAATGTTGGAAATTTTAATGGTGTAAAGGTTATCATGCTGAAGGATATTGTGGATTATGGCTGATAATACTGTGCTGGCAGGTATTTTTTTTTGTTCAAAGCATTTATCTATCTAGTCTCTATATGAATGTATCTAAGACTTTTTTTTAGCATCCTTCGTTTAGAGGTATTATGGTCCCGTAAAGCAATAGCTTTGTAATCCATCTGTTCTTTCAATTTTTGTGTTTCATTACAAAAGGCATTATGTCTGTCTGAATTTGTGGAACTGTTTGTTGAATTTTTTTTGTAAATTTATTGCATAATACACAGAATATTTCTCTATGTTAATCAACCAGCGCTTAACTTTAGGAGGTATATTCTCATCTATATTTTGAATCTTATTATATGATCAATCCAATCCAACTTGTTTAAACTTTTTATGTTTTCTATGGCAATGACATATGTGCATAGCAAACCAAGCGAAACCAAAGAAGCTTTCCTCTGATCACTTCTGTTGAAATCCGTTCGCTGTTGAGGATGCCTGAGAAACTCCAAGTTTCACATATGACCTCTCCACGCATCAATATCTTGGTTAGGTGATGACTTTAATGGATTATTTATATTCTTCTTATGGTGATGACTAATAAATTGGTTATTTCGATACTTATGAAGTAGATCAAAAATGATTTTTTTTTTTTTTTTTTATGCTGGGGAAAATATTTATGCTAATTAAAAATACTTATGAGATATTATTTTGAATAATTGTTAATTAAAATTAATATAATGTAATATTTTAATTTATTTTTTATTACAAGATTATAAATTTTATTAACTATAAAATTATTTAGTAATCAATTTAAATTATTCAATAAATATTAGGCTAATTAATATATATTGATCATAATATAACATTTTAATTTTATTTAATTTTTTTTAATTAATCATAAATTATTAATTATAGTTTAATTGCATTTAATTTCATTAAATCTTAATTAATTTCAAATAATTTATTATTTAATTATTGTTTAATTAAGTTTAATTTAAATTAAAAATAAGATTAATCTAGTAATTAATTAAAATATGAATCCTTAGTTAAATAAATTGAAGTAATAATACAATTTCCCCTACTTTCTTCTGAAATTGTGATTTCGATTTCGGTGTTCAAAACTCTCGTCTTTTTCCCTCTTCCTCCGCTGCTGGCCGAAAGCCATAAGGGAGGCGTAACTCGTATTTCGTAAGGATAAGGCTATGTTCTGGCTGCGCGCAGTCAATCAGATAAATTTTCTGTTAGGTTGTGATAAATGATAAAATATATCTGGATGCATTGCAATCATACTTTGGAAGAATACATAGAGAAGATAGGCTTTATATCACCATCTTTGCATCTGTATGATTGAGTAACACATTTCTCCAATCTATCATCACAATCATACAAAATTGATCCAAAGATTTTAGCTATCTGGTGCTTGGCTGCATGGAATATCTGTTTTCTATGTAATGATGTGGTATGTATTGATGGTCTAGACCTTCTCAGGCAACCATGGCTACCATTACCAAGGTTCTTTGTGTATGGTTATTAGTAGAAAGCTTCTGTACTTTTGCTTAGTTCATTAATTTCTCTATCATTTGAGACCTGTTCATCTTGTTGGTCCGTTATTCTTATTTCCTTTCTGAAATTTAGTCCTTTTGGGTTTGGTGAAACACTACACACATTGTGGTTGGCAAAGATTCTCTGCTTGTTTTGTTTGATGGATTACAGTATCTAAAACTAAATATATGGAGTGTAATTTTAGTTGTAGAAGTTCTAGTGGTAGTGTGTTGTGATATTAGGTGAATAAGTCATTAATAAGAGTGAGCGATTCAGATATTTAGGCTTTATTGTTCAAAATGATGGTGAAATAGATGGAAATGTTATTAGTAGAATTCAAGTTAGATGGTTGAATTGGAGGAATGCATCTGGTCTGTTGTGTGATAGAAAAGTTCCACATAAACTTATGGAAAAATTTTATAAGATGGTGGTAAGACGCAATGACTTATGTGCAATGTTGGTAATAAGAGAAGCATAAGACTAAGTTATGTGTTACGAGATGGGGATGCTCGTGGATGAGTGGCTGTACTCTTAGAGATAAAATACGAAATGAGTATGTTCGCTAAAAAGTTGGAGTAGCTCCAGTGGCAGATAAGATTAGAAAGAGTTGCCTTAGATGGTTTGGCCACATAAAGCATCGGCCGTCCGATGACCCGGTTAGGAGAGTAGATGCATTAGATTTGCCTTATGTTAAGAAAGGTAGAGGTAGACTTAAAAAGACTTGGTTATGATGTATAAAAAATGACCTTAGTATACTTGAATTAAATAAGAATTTGACACATAATAGGACACAATGGAGAAGAAGGATTCATGTAGCCGACCCCATTTAGTGGGATAAAGGCTTGGTGTTGTTATTGCTGAAACTTGGGCCGGCTCACAAGTTGGCTTGACTCACACCCTTGGAGGTGGCTAGGTGCTACACAATATGCCATGCAGTTAGCATCACTTTAAAATTCTATTAACATCATTTATGAGACAGTTGCATATATCTCTGCACCTATTTCCCAGATTTACTAAATTGGGGATATAACATAAAGCAGGGGAGTAATATCAAAATTTAGGTGTTAGATATGTAAATGCATAAGAATTGTGTGGTATGTATGTGTCTCTAATTTATTTATATTTTGCAGCAGTGCTGCGCTGTGGTTTTAGCTCCAGTAAAGGAGCCTGCTCCCAATCATATTGTTATGCTGTGCCTTATGGCAACAACAGAGATACGGATAACTTAGGAGTCACTATGGGCAACTTTATTATGGTCCAAATTTTAGACTACAAATGGGATGAGGCATCAGCCTTTTTAATGATTTCTTCTACAGATTTATTTATTTCATTTACAGCAGGACTGCACTTAACAACTGTTTTTTTACGTTATCCTAGCAGTGATGGTGATATTGGCAGGCCATCTATTTGTTAATCAGACATCTAAGGAATTGTGTTGATTTCTCTAGTATTTGTGAGGCATCAAGGGGCAACTGGTGCTGCTGTAGCTATTGTAATACCTTTTTTTGGCATAATGTGAGTGATAAGGGTGGAAACTTGTTCTCTATTTTCTCTTTGGTTGATTATTTACTGTTATTAATCTTGGAGAGGATTCAAGGAATTTTGATCATAGAATGAGCCTGTTCCATTTTATTTGGCTTCAGAGACCTATTGGGATCTTAGAACTGCCCATCTCCAGATGGCTTGGAACTTTCTGAAGAAAACTTTTTCATCAATTTCATAGCGGCAATGATTATAATGATTGTGAAAGTTAAAGATTACCTATGATCTCTTTTTCAATGGTTGTGATTTATATCTCTGTGCGATGTGACAAATCTTCTCCAATTACGTGGTGTTAATCTCCATTTCTGTGGGTAATCTGTTTGAATTGTTATTCTGTAGAGCTTTTAGATGTAAATTTGATGAAGTTAGAATTTAAAGTTAATGGAGTGAGAAATATTATTGGTTTACTCATGGATGATGGTGTGATCCATCCATCCCTATTGAGTAATTCTCAGTAGAATTTATTTCTGCATTAGGTCTTTTGGTTGGCACTTTGATGCGGATTAAGGTTAGTAGGGAAATGTCTGTTTTTTCTCTTCAACCCATCAGATAGAACTGATCTGCCGGTGGCTTTCATGTCAATGTTGGAAATTTTAAACATGTAAAAGGATATGATACTGAAGGATATTAAAGTGATTATGACTGATAATCTTGTGCAGACAGGTATTTTCCCAATTCACTTGTCTAATTTATTGTTATAGGAATTTATCTATGATTTTCTTTAGTATTCTTGGTTTAGAGTTGTTATGGTCGAATAATGCGTAGTTCATAATCCAGCTAATGGGTGTACTTACGTAGAAAAGAATCCAACAATCTCTTTTTGAAAAGCAGTGGGAAAAGATAGTGCATTCATCAGGATCAGTCTTATTCTTACTAATTTATCTACATATCTTAGTATTTGTTAATGTTATCATTCTCAAAATGAATGTTGATGACTTTTGATTTCCCATCACTTCAATACATGCAACAGCGTAGCTTTATCTCTACCATAAAATACAGATAGGAGGGGTTGATTATATGAAATGCAGTAGTGTATTGTTGATGTCTCATTTGAGTAAGATTTTGTGAGGGCGATGATGATGATCATCATCATGTAGAATTAAGCCGTCAGGTGGGCATGGCTATTATGGAATATCTTTATGTTTTCCATGGGAATGACGTGGCATGTTTGGATGGTCTGGAGTTTTTCAGGCAACCACAGCTGCTATTTCCAAGGGGGATTCATGTAATGACTTCTAATATTATCTGAGCCCCCTTCTTTTTGGTCCCTCATTCCTCCTTGGAATGCAATTTTTTTTTTTTTTTGAGTTTTGGAAGCTGCACAATGAGCAATATAGTAATTGATGTATTTATATCAATTCACTTTATTAAATATCAATAATTTTAATTGATAATTTCTGCTTTTAATATCCTGAGTGAATTATAATTAGAATAAGTTAATATTTTAAATAATTTTAATCACTAGTTTATAATATTAATTAAATATAATAATTTTATTTCATCAAGTTATTTTTTAAATATTATTAGTTTACTTATTTAATATTTTTTCATATATATCACTTAATTTTTATATGTTTATTACTTTTTGTATTTTATGCTCAATATACTAATTTAGAAAGTATATAAAATTATTTAGGCTACACAATACACATGAGTAATAAATATGTTTTTTTCTAGCATTGCATAAATAAATATAAAAAATTAAATACTAAATTTATGAATATAACAACGACAACAACAAGCCTTTATCCACTATGGGTTGGCTACATGAATCATTATCATTATATCTTATTAAGTATCAAATTCTCATTTAATTGTAATAAAATATGGTCCAATTTTTATACTTCATAACAAGTCTTTTAGGTCTATCTCTATCATCCTTATCGTAGGCCGAATTTAATGTCTGCCCTCCTAATTGGGTCATTGGACAGTTGATGTTTTTGCAACCAAATTATTTAATGCGACTCTCTATTCTTATTTGCCACTAGAGCTATTCCAACGTTTTCACGTATGTATTTGTTTCTCATATTGGCTCTAAGTATAAAGTCACTCATCCACCTTAGCATCCTTATATCTACAACACTTAATTTTATGCTTCTCTTTTATTAGCCAAAGTTCTACACCATAAAGCATTACAAATCTCATCACTATCTTAGAATTTTTTTTTTAAGTCTATTTTCTATCATACATCAAACCAAATGCATTCCTTTACTTTAACCGTCCAACTTGAATTCTACCAGTAACATCCCTGTCTATTTCACCATCACTTTGAACGATGGACTGGAGATATCTAAAATGTTCACTCTTTTTAATGACTTAATAATTCATTGTCATAACTTCATCTCTAGATCTTCTACATTTAATGTTGCATTCCATGTATTTGCTTTCAGATCTACTCAAATGAAAGCCTTTGGATTGTAAGGTTGGCCTATGTTATTCAAGTTTCTCTTGAACTCTTTCTATATGCTTATCAACAAGAAAAATATTATCAACAAAATGCATACACTAAGGTACATCCTCGTGTGAATGTCTAGTGAGAACATCTATAACCAAAGCAAAAGGATATGAGCTTAAAGCCGATCTTGATGTAATCCAACTAAAATAGTTAAATAACTAGTTAATTCTCTTTGTGTTTGAACACAAGTAACAGCTTCAGTATGCATATCCTTAATGATTTGAAAATAACCATTATTAGCACCTTTCTTTTTTATAACTCTCCAAAGCACTTGTGTTGGAACTTTATCATATGCTTTCTCTAAATCAGCAAGTATCATAGTAGGTCCTCCTTAATCTCTCTATACTTTATCAAACCGCTCAATAGATGTATAGCATCAAGGAGAACCTGAAAATCATCAAGCAACTGATGCTACCATGTTTTTTTACCTATGATTTAACTTGAGAGAATTGAGAGATTGCTGTGTTTCTTACTTTATGATTTTTTTTTTTTTTAAATTGCCTTGTCACTGTTGCTTAAATGCTGTGCAAAAACCATGGTAATTGTAGAGGCTCTAAATGTCTTTTTCTTTATATAAAAAACAATAAGTTTGCTTAGGATATTCCTCTCTCTCTCTCTCTCTCTCTCTCTGTGTGTGTGTACATCATGAGGGTTATGTAATTGTGGATTTACTTTATTTTATTTGGTACATACTATTGAAATTAATTTGGTTACGTGTTATGATGAGAAACAAGATATGAATTGTGAGGCATTATGGTGAAATCCAAGGGCTCGTTGTCTTGATTTTGCATTTTGCGGGTTTTCTTTATATGAAAAACAATAAGTTTGCTTAGGATATTCCTCTCTCTCTCTCTCTCTCTCTCAGTGTGTGTGTGTGTGTACATCATGAGGGTTGTGTAATTGTGGATTTACTTTATTTTATTTGGTACATACTATTGAAATTAATTTGGTTACGTGTTATGATGAGAAACAAGTTATGAATTGTGAGGCATTATGGTGAAATCCAAGGGCTCGTTGTCTTGATTTTGCATTTTGCGGGAAAAAATTATCTACCAAATCTGTCTTTAAATGTCAAAGTTTACCCCATCTTCACCATTAAACTCAGTTTGGAGGATGTAATTTTATGCTTTAGTCACAACTGGTGCCATCACTGCAGAAGAATGTCTTGGTATAACTTTGCCCATTATTGTGATGACATGGCATTACAGGGATGGCCTAGAGCTTCTGAAGCAGCTATTGTTGCTATTACTCTAGTATTCAAGCGTAAAGGTCGGAGAACAGTTTATCTATTACTATGAGTATTCATGTTCGAGATTTTTTCAAATTGTGATGTGTTAGTGTAGGGAAGCGTAATAATTTTGAGATCTGGCTGCATGCATTCAATCATGGAAAATAGTTTGGTTGTGATGAATAATAATTTATTGCTAAACACATCGTAATTATGCTCGGGAAGAAAACACACCAAAAATGAGCTTTGTGTCACGATCTTTACAGCTGCATTATTTGGAAATTTATAGGTGTTTACCTTTAACACCCTAATGCTTATGTCAACATAATTTTTTCCAAGGCATGATTGTATGTGGCCTTTAGTAGGATTGCAAATGAGTCGAGCTGAGCTATGTATGTACTTGTTTGAGTTCAAACTCCTTTATCATTATTGAGCTCGAGGTGGATCAAGCTCAATTCAAGCTTGGGCTCATTTGAAACAATCTTGTTTGAGCTCAGTTTGAATTTGTTCATGAGCTCGGTTCAAATTGGGATATCGAGCCTATTAAGAAGCAGTTCATTTAGTGAAATAAATGAGCTTCAATCAAGTTTTAATTGAGCTTATTCACGATCAACTTGTTGAGAAATATACAGTTGTATTAATTAAAGCTTATTAAGCCTACAACAAGTTTTATCCCCTATGGGGTTGGCTACATGAAACCTTTTTCTCCATTGTGTCATTTTAAGTGTCAAATTCTTATTTAATTCTAATAAACTAAGGTCATTTTTTATACATGCAAAGTCTTTTAAGGTCTACCTCTACCTTTCTTAACATAAGATGTATCTAATACATCTACTCTAATTAATTGAATGGTCGGCTTTATGTGGCCAAACCATCTAAGGCAACTTTTTTCTTATTTGTCATTGGAGCTACTCCAACTTTATCACATATATATTTATTTTGTATTTATCTCTAAGAGTAAAACCACACATTTAGCTAAACATCCTCATTTCACATTTTTATTTTTTTAGGCTTAATAAAGCTTATTAAGCCTAATAAATTAAATTTTTAAATAATATTGTTCATGAACAAGACTAAATTGGGTCTTAATTGAGCTTCTTAATGAGCTTGTTCATCAACTTTAAATGATACTATTCATGTACATAAATGAGCTAAATAAGTTGTTCAAATTTTGTTCATTTAGCAGTAAAGTATTTATAAAATTGTTCAAGCTCGTTTGTTTAATTAAGCAATTGATCATGAATGAGTTATAATTGAGCAAAGTCTCGTGTAGCTTGTCGAACGCTTGGTTCATTTGTAGCTCTAGCCTTTAGTACATGGGTTAAATCTCAAAATAGTCCTTTGATTATTTGTATGTGACTAATTTAGTCCTAAAGTATCACATTTCTCCAATTTTGCTCGTCAATTATACAAAATTGATCCAAAGAATCTAACTATCGGCTGCACATGGCTGCCATGGCATGTCTCTCTTTTTTATGGTAATGATGTGGCATGTATGCATGGTCTACTGCTTTTCAGGCAACCACAGCTGCCATTACCAAGGTGATTTGAATATGGCTATTAGTAGAAAGCTTCAGTTCTAGGTGAAACTCAATGCACAATGTAGTAGGCAATGATTCTCTGCTTGTTTTGTTTGAAGGATTCCATGGTCATCTTGTCCTTATTCTTGCTATCTTTTAATTATTCTTCTTGCCTTTGAGACTGCCTTTTAACTTTGTTCTGGTTGGAGGATTGAGCTGAAAAATAATTTATTTATCAATTATTTACTACTTGATTGTTTGGTTTAAGTGTAATTGAACAGAAATTATTTTATAAGAAAATTTGAACATATTTCTTTATCATGTTTGTTTAAATTTAAACCGTGAATTTTTTATTAGGTTGTATTCATTCTTCAATTTAATGCTTATTCCTTCAAGCCAAGCTGAAAAGAGAAATTAAATTTCCAGTTAGTTCTCTCAACCAAACAAGTAGGCAAAGAGTATCCTCAATTCAATTCCTTTACTATTTAATTTTTCATTTCATTTTCATTTTCTTTCTTTCAGTGCCTCAAACCAATCACAATGTGTCATGCAGTAAGCAATAT
Organism: Cymbidium sinense; assembly: GCA_021442155.1. NCBI lineage: Eukaryota > Viridiplantae > Streptophyta > Magnoliopsida > Asparagales > Orchidaceae > Cymbidium > Cymbidium sinense. The sequence continues at coordinate 74,372,236 of CM038222.1, read as the reverse complement.
GTTGATACAAAATCAGGTATTTATGATGAGAGGGAGAAATATCAAAATTTAGGTGCTAGATATGTAAATACATTTGGGGTGTATGTAAATCTCTTTTAATTTATTATATATTTTGTAGCAGTGCTGCTGCCAAATTTAGCTCCCAGTTTGATTGCTATGCTTGGTCTCATGGTAACAGCTGAATTAAGGATAACCTGGGAGCCACCCTGTGGGAAACTTTAATGGAGATGGTCCAAATTTTAGGCTACAAAATGGATCTGGCATCAGGCTCGTGAAGGATATCTGCAACAGATTTATTTATTTCTTTTACAGCTGAGTTGCACTTATGATATTATTCTTTACGTTCTCCTAGTGGTGGTGGCGATGTTGGCAAGGTATCTATTTATTATTCTGACATCTGAGGGTTTGAGTTGATTTCTCTACTATTTGTTAGGCATCAAGTGATTCCCTCGAGGTGCAACTGGTGCTTCCACAGCCATTTTATCCTTTTTTTTAGGTTTAATGCGACTGATATGGTTGGAAGCTTGTTCTCTATTTTCTTTTTGATTGACTATTCACTGTTAATCTTTGAGAAGATTCAATGATTTTTTGATCATCAAATGAGGCTGTTTCACTTAATTTGGCTTCAAGACCTATTGGGATCTTATAATTTCCCATCTCCACATGGCGTGGAACTTTCCAAAGAAAACTTTTTCATCAGTTTCACATAGAGGCTGTGATGATAATGGTTGTGAAAGTTAACATATCTATGGTCTCGTTTTCAATGGCTGTGATTTATATCTCAATGCGAAGTGTCAAATCCTTTCCTATTACATTTGCAATTACATGGTTCTATTGCCCATCTCTGCCGGGCAATCTGCTTGAGGTGGAAATCTGTAGTGTTTTTTAGTTGGTTTACTTTCGCATTTACTTGTATCAAAGATTTTTTTTTTTGAAGTATCTGTGGCCTAGAGTCATTATGGTGAGTAACCCCCAACTTTCACTATCCATCTCCTACTTCCATTTCCATGCGTTTCATTATAAGGCATCAAAGCAGAATTTGTGGGTTTGTTTGTTGAGTTTTATGTATCAAGTGGTACTTACCCAGAAAAGAATCCATCTTTTGAGGAAAAGAAAATGAAAAAGAGGTATTTGCTGTCATCATAATTTTTATTAGCCTTATCCTTGGTAATTCAGGCACATTTATCTTAGTATTCTCAATTTTGTCATGCTCAACCTGGATATTAATGTTTTTTTATTGCACAACAGTTGGTTACGGACAACATTGTTGGCATAGTTTTACTTATAAAATCTATCTTTTAAATCTTCATAATATCTTTTTTTTTCATATAATTACTATTGAGTTCACATTTAAAATTGTGCAATAAAATTTCCCCTCAAACCCCTTAACAATTTTGAAAAAATTTAATGAGTATGAGGCATACACATGATAGAGGCACGCCTCATCAGTTTTGATGAGTTGTGTACTTTTAGTTCTAATTTTTTAAAGAAAAAATTTAAATATAAGCTATAATTATCAAATATCAATTAATCCTTAACGTGCACATAATTGATCTCATGATAGGCATTACACAAGCACATTTTCTATTGAGCCCTCTTCGCTGCTCATGCATTGCACCGTTTACCACTCCATTGTGTTATTTGTATTGTTATTACTTGATATTGCATAACACGATGGAAGAGAAAATTTATTGAAATTTATTTTGAGTTGATATGTCATTAGTTCTTACTTTGATATCTTATGTTTCTTTGATGTTTGTATAACAGTACTTGCTTTTCTTTGTGATGGATTTTAACAATTAACTAGTTTTTCTTTCTCTTGAAATATTGTGCAATATCCATGGTACTTGGAGGATTCGAATCCCTGTCTGTATATTGAAAAAAATTGTTCATGACTTTTGTTTGTAAAATTGGGTATGCTTGACTGTTTTTGGAAGATACATGATCAGCTGACAAGTTTTCTTTCTTCTTTACTGATATTTTCAGTGAACTGTTAAAACGTTTCAGCCAATCCAAAAGTTCTAATAGTATAGGTCAGTAAAAAGATAGGTTTGTATTTCTAGAGTTGATATTTGATAGGTCTTTGGCATAACTTCTCTGCTTATTATAATGTTGAGGCTTTGGATGATGAGATATTTTCTATCAGCTTGATGTCTTGATGTGGCCATTTTAGCTTAAGATGTAAAAAAAAGTCTTGATATGATGGTCCACATTCTCTTTATAGGGGTTTTACATACCCCATAGTTCTTAGGGCTGTCAAAAAAAACTTATTGTTCGCGAACAGTTCGTGTTCGGCTCGAAATAAGGAATATATATATATATATATAACCTTAAAACAATTTTAATTTAGGCTAGTTGTAGATTTGAGCTGGAGTTGCCGTGGAAGAAGCTTTTTGAGATGTCGCCCAGAGTTTTGGAAGTATCTGTTACCAAATATGGATGATAAACGCCTATCTTTTTTGTTTGGCATATCAATGATTAATGGTGAAGTTTTCTTATCAATCTGACAATAGTGAGGCCTCAAGGATCTTGTGTAAGCAGGTTTTTTCTTTTTTCATCTGTCTAATTGGTTTCTGTTGCTATATCTCTAAAGTTTTTTAGTATCCTTAGCCTAAATGCTGTAATGATTATTGATCTTGATTTTAGCTTGTCATTCAAAGAGTTTCGCTGGCATATATTAAGGTTACCTCTACTTTTCGTTAGTTATGTCACTTTTAACTTAAATCAATCTCACCTGAACATATTTTAGTGGTATTTACATACATAGCACACAATTTTTATATATTTACATTTCTAACACTTTTACTTCAATACCTAAATCTTTAATATTACATCAAAGTGCACCATAATTTACTTTTTAATGTGAACTGCGTCCATTCCTACATAGAAAAAATGTTATTAAATATCAACCGTTAGATGTTAGGTGTGTAAATGCAAAAGAATAATGTGCTATGATGTAAATCTTTCTATATTTTATCCTCTAAAAATTTTGATTTATGATTATTAACATCACGCCCACTAAAATTACATTAATGGGAAAGACTTAATGAGTTAGCTACAGAAAGATCTCCTATTATCTCGTTGTCTGGAACATGATATGCAGTTTAGTGTTGACAATTCATGCGATTGCAATCAAAGATAGTGCCCTAGTCAGCATGCATTAGTGTGGTATTATTTACTTCGTACATGAGTTAGAATCTGAAAGGACAGTGGTGATGGTGTAGAGGTTAGCCTTTGTTTGCATATTGGCTATGGATTATCTCTTAAGTTGGAGTCATGCGTATTGTGTATGGCTAAAGCAGAGAGACTTTCTACTGATCACTTCAGTTGAAATCCCTGGTAGCGGTGCATGCTTGAGAAGCTCCAAGATTTACTTGTGAGGCTACTAATCTTTTGGTCAGATGCCTTTCATGGAATATTTCTATGTTTACTATGGTGATGATGAAGCATTTATATGATACAAGCATAGAAAAATTCTACTGTTCACATCAATCAAATCTGCCTTGCAATGATTGCATGTATATGATACAAGCTTATTGGCATGTTGCATAGAGTTTTGATATTGTCTGTTGCCTAATAACAATGATCAATGCTCATCTTATTTTTTTGGCATATTAGTGATTAATGTCAGTTTTTTTATCATCAATTTGACAATAATGAGGCATCATGGAGGGCCTAAAATCTTGAAGTAGGGGTGTGCATTATTTGGTTTTAACCAAAAAATCAAACCGAACCAAAGTTTTTGAGTAATTTGGTTCGGTTTTGAACTTAGTAATTTGGATTTTGGTTTTAATTAATGAAAACTTTGGTTTTTATTTTTTGGATCGGTTTGTTAAATAAAATTTTGGATTGAACCAAATAAATCAAAGTAATTATATTTAATAATGATATTATTAATTTATGTATAATAGTTTATCTATTATACACTTATTTTTATTTATTTTTGAGTACTTAGTAGATATTTTTTGGATCATTATCCAATTTTCTAAAATATTTTGGTCTCATAATATAGTAATATGGTTCCATCAACTTCTAAGTTCAAAACATCTTTCAGGTAAGTAAAGATTAGTTTTAAATATTTTTTAGCGTATGAAGTAGTCAATTGCATTTTGATTATATTTATATTAGCTTATATTATTCATTATACAATAAAAAATTATGCAAATAATTTTAAATATAGCTCTGGTTTATCCAAAACTAAACCAAAAATAACCAAACCAAATTATTATTTGGTTTGTTTGTTTTATGCTTTTATTTTTTCGGTTTGTTCAATATTTTTAGGAATCCAAAACCAATCGGTTTTAAAAATTTATCATCCAATCCATCCAAATCAACCAAATGCACACCCCTATCTTCAAGCAATTGATACTCCTTGTTTTCGTAAGGTTTGACTTGAGAGAATTGGGAGAAAGCTATGCTTCTTTCTATATAGTTCTTGTGGACTCCATAAATTTGCATCCATCCTCTCGCATGAAACTATGGTGTTATTCTAGGTCAAAATTCTGAAAGGCAGGTTAGTTGCAAATAAGACTATTTGGAGATTTTGCTCTCATTTTGTGAGGACTTTAGATTTAGTTCTATGTTTCCCATAGGTGCAAGCAGCTATGGTTAATTGTTTGTCCAAATGATGAGAGAACTTTCTATTAAGACTACGTAGATGTTAATTACTTAGCATTCAGTAGCATCAATTTTGATTTTATAATTGATAAAATTCATCACTCTTAAGTTAAAGCGGATGTCTTTGTTTTCTATGGTAATGAAGTGGCATGTGGCATGTTTGAATGGTCTAGAGTTTCTTAGACAGCCACAGCTACCATTGCCATGGAAATTCATGAAGTGGGGAGAAGTATTTTTTTTATTATAATAACAAAAATTAGGTAACAAACCCATGGTCAGATGATCAAACATTCCTCACTGCAAGGAATTTTTAATGAATTTTTTAGGATTTTGTGGTGTTGCGGAGGATGATATTGATAAGGGAAGTTCTTAATGCTGGAAATTTCAGGCTGCAAATTGTTAAGGTGTTGGTTGACGATATGGTATTGTTGTGGATATGTGCTTAAGAGTATTTTTTTTTGCACCCTTCTAGAGCCTTTGTTGATGATGGCTAAATGCTATTGATGGTGATGATCATTGAAAAGATCTTTTTTAGGCATTCCTCACAGTATCTGTTAAAACAAATCCAAGGGTTGTCATTGCAAAATATTTTTTCAAAGAAGTTTTATTTAGCATGGTGTTGTCATGCTCTGATTATTAAGGTTTCATGTGAGAAAAGAATTTCTCTATCATTTGCACACTTTTGTGCATCACCTTTATTCTTAAATGTAGGAACCAACTAACTCTATCTTCACTCATCTGATATTTTTTTGTCTTTAAAATAACATTAAAAATATTTGTAAGTCAAGAAATTCTTTGATCTCATAAACATTTCCACACTTCTATTAGAATATCATCAGCTTCTACTATTGTTTTCACATTTCTTTTTCTTTAAAGTTTCTCTAACTTCAAATTTACTAATTCGATAATAAAAATAAAATTCTTTATTTTTGTTTAGGGCATTAAGGTTGTTAAAATCAATATTAATTTCAAATCTTTCATTAAAAAATTTATCAAAATACCTCATTCATATATTTTCAATATTTTTTTTAAGAAAAATATTTTATGATTTTCATCCTTAATATATTTCATTTGAATTAGATCTTTACTTATCCTATTTCTGATGATGGCTAGCTTATACATACATCTTTCACCTTCTTTGGTATCTAAGCTATTGTATAAATCACTAAAAGTTAAATTTTTTGCATAATATATTGCATTCTTAAAATCTCTACGGGCCACTTTATATCTTTCACAATTCTCCGAGTTTTTACATCTAAATCAAGTTTTATGATAATATTTTTTATTTTTTATCCTTTTTTTTGTATATTTTTACTCCATTACTAAGTATTTTTATTAGAAGCTTTTTGATTCTCTAAGCACATTTTTTGTAGAAAATAAATATTATTTACTTATTATTTAGATTATGATGGATGTTATGCATTTGTTGAAAGATTTGATGGAGAATTATAGAGAAATAAGGATTTACATATGTAGTTGTTGATTTAGAGAAAGCATATGATAATATGCCACGAAAAGTGTTTTGGAGAGTTTTAGAATGGAAAGTTAATGTTAATATTATATATTCAAGTCATTAAGGATATGTATATCGAGCATTTGTGCTCAAATACAAGGAGGATTGACAAAGTATTTTTCTATTATAGAGGAATGGTTTGATGTATAACATGATAGTATTTTGAGGGTTGTTCCAAGTTCTTTTTGTTTTTTGTCCGTTACCAAATTTCAGTTATAGTACTCATTTTGTTGAGAAAGTGTAGATGTGTTTGTGGATTGCCAACTATGAAGGTGAAACTTGCGATCTTTCTCTATGAATGAGGGAAAAAAGAAATTGCATTATGAGGTAGAGTCTTTATGAATGAGCTACAAATGAAAATAAAGTTCACCGTGAAATGCAGTGCCATGACACACAACATAAACCTACAGTAGTGTTGTTGTTTTTATGTTTATGAATAAAGAATTTTTTTGGGCAATATGATTGATTAAGAGGCCAGCCGTTGTACCAGTACGACTACAATGTAATATCTCTACATTGTTCTATGGTGCTGATTTGGCTTTCAGGATGGCCACGAACTTTTACCTCATCACCTGGGGGATTCATGCATAAAGAAATGAATAAAGCTTCTCTGCTTTTCTTATTGCATTGCATGGATCTCGTTGTGATCTAATCCCACCTATTCTTGGTTTGCTCCTCCTCATCTTTTTCCTCTTCTTCTTTCCTTTTTGTTATATAATTCTTTTGGGTTTTTGGTGCAACAATGTGCAGATATTACCATCTTTGAAGTTCTAATCATTCCTTTGTAAGACTGCTGCAGATGTATATTTGTATTGAATGGGGAGATCGTGAAAGAAGAGCATTGTGTTGTGGCACTTTCTTGTGTTGTTGTAGCTGTTATAAAATAGTGATGATCAGTGCTTATCTTGTTCAGAAATGTGTAGATGCAGTTATTGCTATGGTGATACGTTTATGTTCTTCACTTATGCTACTGCTGCTGTTCCTTCCTACCTGCATCTCTTGCTAAAGCTGATACTACTATTGGCAAGAGTATACGGTGGACTAATCATTCAATCTTGTCTTGTTTAGATGCCTATTATCTAGAAATTATCCTCTATCGAGCTGCAGCTCGATTTGAGCTTTTTAGGATTGTGTTCAAGCTTAAGCTTGTTTATCATTATCGAGCTCGAGCTTGATTTGAGTTTGTTCACTGTTCAGTTCAAATTGAATTATAAAACCTGTTAACGAGTAGTTCGTTTGATGAAATAAAAGAGCTTTAATCAAGCCTTAATTGAGCTTGTTCACGAGCAGCTTATTTAGAAATATACATGAGCTATATCTAAAGCTTATTAAGAATAAACAAATTTTGAACAATAATTGTGAGATAAGTCATAATTGAGTCATAATTGAGCTCTTTAATGAGTTTGTTCATTAGTTTTAAACAATATTATTCATGAACATTAATAAAACGAATGATAAGCTGTTTAAACTTGTTCATTTAACAATTGAGTATTTACAAATATGTTCAAGCTCGTTTGATTACTAAATCAATGAATCATGAATGACCTCTAATCGAGCCTAGTCACAAGTACTTATCGAAAGCTTGGTTTATTTGCAGCCCTAGGCATCAAGGGATGTCCATATCCATTTTTGCCTTTTCAGGCATAAGGCGAGTGATCAGGGTGGAAGCTCATTCTCTACTTATGATGTATTATTTACTGTTAAACTTAGAGAATATTTAAGGACTACTGCATGTGTTTTATAGAGTCGATGTTGATAATGATTTTGAAGTCCAACATACCTATGGGCTCATTTGCAGTGGCTATAATTTACGCTTCTCTCTTGGTGAAGACATAGTTCCTCTCTAATTACTATTGTAATTACATGGTGCAGATCACAATCCCTGCCATGCACTCTGCTTCAGGTGACTGATCAATTCTCCATATTTTTCTTTTAGATTTGTTTTCATTTGCATTTACATGTCAGCTGATGATATGGACTATGGAGTTTTTATAGATGGATTCTTCATGGAGCTCAATTGGTTGTTTGAATTTCAAAAACGTTTTGCAGTATGACAAATTTTCTCGGGGTTATTTGGTTGCCTGCATTTAGAGTTTAAAGTTTATCAAATGTATGGAATTTAATTTTTTTGAGTGTTTGGTATGATACAAAGTAAAATTGTAATGCATTTATAGTTTATTTGAAATATGTTAGAATGATCATTTTTGATGTATTTGAAATTAGTGATGAATTTTAAATACACTATCTGCTGCTCACTCAAAAATATTTTATATTATATTTATTTTATATAAAAAAAAGTTCAACCAAGCAATCCTATAAAACTCAAATATATTATATTTCTTTTTTACATATATTTTATAATGTATTCCTTTTGTTTCTTTTATAATTTAATATATTTCTATATTTCTTCATTTTATATTTCGTTACTAATTATATTTATCATAATTATTGGATTATATAATAATGGAGAATATATACAGCAATTAATGGCATAATTTTTCTTTGTATAATATGTATTATTATGGTTGTTAAAAGATTATATTTATAGCAATAAGCATACCTAAAACCAAAAATTTGATAGGAATTAATGGCCCTTAGTTAACTTGAGCTAATCATTAATCAGAATTTTTTAATTAGTTTAACATAAATTGTCTAAAATCTATATAATTTTATTTCAATCAATCTCAAAATTGAATGTGGAATTTTGAAGATATTAATCAATATTGGGTCTTACCATTCTGAAATGATCTCAAATATTTTTGAAGAATTTATATATATGTGTGGGTTTCATCCGCTTTGTTGTTCCATCAAACCTCACCGCTGAACTGTATGATGGGAGCTCGCTATCGAAGGCATCAACGGGATTTTGTCGTTCGAAACCTTCGTCTTTCTCCCCCTTTCGCTCCGTTCCTACCAGAAACTATCGAGGAAGAGAACCGAGACGTCTCGATGGCATACACTGTCTTCTCTCCCACCTTCCTTCGCGCGCTTCAGTTCGTTTAAATCCTGTGAATCCGCCTGCCGACGGGATTTAAGTCAAAAAGGAAGAGAAACGCGAATTTAAAGTTGTCATTTTTGCTGTTTTGCTGGATTTAGGTTATGTCCTGCCACCACATAGCCAAAAGGGTGTAGAAACGGGATCTGAAGTTGTCATTTTGGCTGTTTGGCAGAACTTAAGTTAAATGCTGCTTTAGATCTTCCTACCAAGCAGCGCCTTAATGTGTGAATCTGAGTGGAAGCTTGTTCTCTGTTTTCTCTGTGATTGTTGCCATCAGGTGGTCCTTATTATCATTCAAAAGATTGCTAATTTTCTGGATAACTTTTAGATGATTCTAATTCGTCCCTTCCGAAAAGTCCCTGAGTAAAACTTATTCATCAGTGTCGGAGGTGGTGATGTTGATTTCCTTCCTTGCTATCCCGTGCTCTCTTTCTCTGTCTCTTAGTGCTGCTTTGAACTCTCCAATTATCATGGTAATTTTGCTCTGCAATTATGTTCTTATGGGATCAACTTTGCCCAGTTAAAAACGGTGAGTTACATAACATAACACCCAAAACTATTATTTATATTTTTTTTGCATCTGCGTGTCAGATGAAGTAACATTTACTGTATAATTTTTACAAATAATTCCTTATAGAGCTCATATGGTTGCTTGTAGTTAGAAAATTTGCTTCAGGTGCACCCTACAGTTTAAAACTCAAGGGGCAGAGCCATTGGGGAACATACGGGCTACAGTCGTGATTATAATATAATTGTGTCATTTGGCGACAACCCAATCAGAGGATTTTGGTCGTAATCGTGTTATATGTGGAATCTACTGACCAAATCATGCGGACAAAAGACACGAACCACGTCCTTACTAGCATGAGTTTATTTGAGAGTGAATATAAAAATACATTTGAGTTGATATTGACTCATTTGCGAGATAGAATTTTCTTAATTTGTCACATTTTAACAAACTATTACAAAAAGTGCATTGAGTAAATTTTGTTTCAAGTTTTTAAAGATTAAATTTTATTTAAGCATTTAACACTTATTAATTTATCCGATTTTATATTTGTTTTGATACTTGATTTTGATTAATTGGATTTGAGCTTGTAAGCATATTTTGATGGTAAGTATCTCCTCTGGTTGAAATTCTCATTCAACACAGCCTCATCGGAGTATATAAGTTTGTTTAATTATTTAGTTTATTGCTAATTTTATTAATTTAATAATGAGAATCGATTTTATTGTCGTATAAATTATTTATATTTTATTAAGTTGAAATTTTTATATGTTATTATTAAAGTTTTAGGTTTTGTTAACCCGGACCCAGTTTTAAGATCCAACTGGTAATCAACTCGTGCAACATCCTCAGATACTAAGTTTAAGTATTCAACATAGTGTCGGGGCCCATGCGGATGATTTGTATATTGGATATGTATAACCGAGCTGTTGCTTGTGCTCAAACACAAGGAGGGTTGACAAAGTATTTTTCTATTATGAGGAAGGGTTTGTCAGTATAACAGATAGTATTTTGAGGGTTGTTCAAAGTTCTTTTTGTTTAATGTCTGTTACCAAATTTCTATTATAGTACTTATTTTGTTGAGAAAGTGTAGATGTGTTTGTGGATTGCCAACTATTAAGGTGAAACTTGCGATCTTTCTCTATGAACGAGGGAAAACAGAAATTGCATTATGAGGCAGAGTCTTTATGAATGAGCTACAAATGAAAATCAGTTCACCGTGAAATGCAGTGTCATGACATGCATTACATAAACCTACAGTAGTGTTGTTGTTTTTCTGTTTGTGAATAAAGAATTTTTGTGGGCAATATGATTGATTAAGAGGCCAGCCGTTGTACCTGTACGACTACAATGTAATATCTCTATTGTTCTATGGTGCTGATTTGGCCTTCAGGGTGGCCTTGAACTTTTACCTCATCACTAGGGGATTCATGCATAAAGAAATGAATAAAGCTTCTCTGTTTTGTAATTGCATTGCATGGATCTCATTGTCATCTAATCCCACTTATTCTTGGTTTCCTCCTCGTCATCATCTTTTCCTCTTCTTCTTTCCTTTTTGTTTTTTAATTCTTTTGGGTTTTTGGTGCGACAACGTGCAGATATTACCATCTTTGAAGATCTAATCATTCTTCTGTAAGACTGCTGTAGATGCATATTTATAGTGAATGGGGAGATCGTGAAAGAAGAGCATTGTGTTGTGGCACTTTCTTGTGTTGTTGTAGCTGTTATAAAATAGTGATGATCAGTGCTTGTTCAGAAATGTGTAGATGCAGTTATTGCTATGGAGATACGTTTATGTTCTTCACTTATGCTACTGCTGCTGTTCCTTCCTACCTACATCTATTGCTAAAGCTGATACTACTATTGGCAAGAGCATACGGTGGACTAATCGTTCAAACTTGTCTTGTTTAGATGCCTATTATCTAGAAATTATTCTCTATCGAGCTTGAGCTCGATTTGAGATTTTTAGGATGGTGTTCAACCTTGAGCTTGTTTATCATTATTGAGCTCGAGCTCAATTCGAGTTTGTTCACGAGTTTAGTTCAAATTGAATTATCAAGCTTGTTAACGAGCATTTCGCTTGATGAAATAAACGAGCTTTAATCAAGCCTTAATCGAGTTTGTTCATGAGCAGCTTATTTAAAAATATACATGAGCTATATCAATTAAAGCTTATTAAGAATAAACAAATAAAAATTTAAACAATAATAGTGACGAACAAGCCGTAATCGAATCATAATTAATCTCCTTAATGAGCTTGTTTATGAGCTTTAAACAATATTATTATTCATGAACATAAATAAAAATAATGACAAGCCATGCTTGTTCATTTAACAATTGAAGTTTTAGAATGTGTTCAAGCTCGTTTGATTATTAAATCAAAGAATCATGAACGACCTCTAATCGAGCCTAGTCATGAGTACTTGTCTAACCCTTGGTTTATTTGCAGCTCTAGGCATCAAGGGATGTCCATATTCATTTTTGCCTTTTCAGGCATAAGGCGTGTGATCAGGGCGGAAGCAAATTCTCTACTTATGATGTATCGTTTCCTGTTAAACTTAGAGAAGATTTAAGGACCACTACATCAGTTTTATAGAGTCAATGTTGATAATGATTTTGAAGTCCAGCGTACCTATGGGCTCATTTGCAGTGGCTATAATTTACGCTTCTCTCTTGGTGAAGACACAGTTCCTCTCTAATTACTATTGTAATTACATGGTGCAGATCATCCGTGCCATGCACTCTGTGCTTCAGGTGACTATGATCAATTCTCTGTAGTTTTTAGATGGATTTTCATTTACATTTACATATTAACTGAAGATGCTAACATTGGATTTTTATAATGGATTCTTTATAGAGGTCCTTTTGTTCTTTGAATTTCAAAAATGTTGCATAGAGTTTTGATATTGTCTGTTGCCTACTAACAATGATCAGCGCTCATCTTTTTTTTTTTTGACATATCAATGATTAACGTCCAAGTTTTTCTATCATCAATCTGACAATAATGAGGCATCATGGAGAGCCTAAAAATCTTCAAGCAATTGATACTACCTTGTTTTCTGTGTTTTTTTTATTAGGATTAATTAAGCGGAGAATATAAATTATTTATCTATATTTAAATTTTGATTATCTGGTTTCGGTGTAATTGATATGAAATTTGTTTTATCCGGAAAATTAGGACATGTGCATATTTCTCTTTATAATTTTATACTTAAAATTAAGTGTGAATACCATTTGGTTGTTTATTCTTCAATTTTTATTATGTTGCGATGAATATTAAAATATTGCTAAATGCATCATGCTTTGGAAAAAAAAAAAAAACTCAGAAAAGATGACCTTTATGTTACCATCTTTGCATCCGTATGATTTGGAGATTTATAGGTATTTACTTGTCACACACTAATGCTGATGATCACATAATTAATTTATCATCTTTGATCACCATTAGTATCTGGGTTAAATCCCAAAATGGTCCTCTGTTAATTTGTAAATGGCTAATATAGTCGAAGAGTATCACATTTCTTCAATTTAGTTACTCAATTATACAAAATTGATCCAAAGAATTTATAACTATTGGCCACTGGCTGCCATGGATGTCCCTGTTCTCTTTTGTAATGATGTGCCATAAATGGATCGATGGTCTAGAGCTTCTCAGGCAATCATTCCCAGGTGATTCATGTCTAGCTATTAATAGAAAGCTTCTGTGCTTGCTTATTTTCTCATTAATTCTTCTATCATCGGAGCCTTCTTGTTCTTTTTGCTCCCTTATTTTTCTCTCTTTGAAATGTCGTCCTTTGGGTTCTGGGTAAAACACAACGTACAGTGTAGTGGGCTATGATTCTCTGCTTGTTTTATTGATGCATTCCGTATCATCTGGTCCTTATTCTTTTTTTGTTATTCTTGCCTTTTCAGACTGTCTTGCCGGCGGTTTTGGTTGGAGGATTGAGAGGAAAATAAATTTTATTTATTGATTATTTACATCTTGATTGTTTGTCTTAACTATAATTGAACAGAAATTAGTTTTACCAAGAAATTTAGATCACGCGTATTTCTTTTATCACGCTCTATTAAAACTTAAAGCGTGGATAATATTAGGTTGCATTCATTCTTCGGTATGTTGTTTTTCCTTCAAGCAAAGTTGAAACGAGGAATTAATTTTCGAGTCAGTTTCTCGTCAACCAAAGAAGTCGGCAAAGAGTACCTTCAATTTGATTCCTTTAGTATTTAAATTTTCATCTTTATTTTCATTTTCTTTCTTTCAGTTTCTTCAAACCAAAAACAATGTGCCATGCAGTAAGCATCATTTTGAAGTTCCATTGACATCATGTATATGAGACAGTTGCATATATATATATATATATTATAAATAGGGGATTTAAGATAAAGCGGGAAGAAATATCTAAATTTAGGTGTGGATGTGTTAATGCATAAGAATTATGCGGTATCTATGTAAATCTCTTTAATTTATGTTATATTTTGTATCAGTGCTGCTGTCAAATTTAGCTGCAATAGAAGAGCTCGTCATACTATGCTGGGCCTCACAGCAGGCCTAAGGATAACCTGGGAGCCATTGTGTGGGTAACTTTAATGGCAATGACTCAAATTTTAGGCTACAAATGCGATCTGGCGTCGAGCTTGTGAAGGATTTCTCAACAGATTTATTTATGTCATTTATAGTAGGACTGTTCTTAAGAAGTTACTCCTTACATGTTCCTAGCTGTGATGGTGATAATGGCAGGGCATCTATTTGTTAATCAGACATCTAAGGTTTTGTATTGATTTCTCTAGTATATGTGCGGTATCAAGGGGATGCCTCAAAGGGCAACTGGCTGCAACTATTTTAGCTTTTTTGGGCATAATGCAAGTCATCTGGGAGGAAGCATGTTCTCTATTTTCTTTTTGATCGATTATTTGCTGTTTATTCACTTTATTTGTATCTAGAGACCTATTGGAATCTTTGAATGGCCCATCTCCAACTGACGTGAAATTTACCTAAGTACACTTTTCATTAATTTCATAAGCTGGTAATTAGTGTCAAAACTTGACCCCACAATTACTGACTGAAAAATTTGTTCGGTTGACCAATAATTTTTCGTTTAAAAGAAATTGATCCGCATTGGTCGGGTTGACCACCAACTTGAAATTGATTCGATTTTGACACAACTCAATTTGACTAAATTGACAAGAAATCTGAAATTGACCATTTATACCCATGAACTTAATTTGACTTAATTTGACTTAAATACATATTTAAAGATCATTCGGTCGAGTCAATCGGGTTGAAAGAAGTTCGTTGAAATTTGATGTTTAATAAACGAAGTCGAGTTTGAACTATTCGTCGAAATTAGACTTTCAACTGCCGATCCAATTGACAAATGATTGTGAAAGTTAACATACTTATGGACTCTTTTGCAATTTATATCTCTTTGCAAAGTGGCAAATCTTCTACATAAGTTGTTGTATGTTGCTATTCCCCATTTTTGCAAGATGATTTACATTTGCATTTACTTGTGAGCTGATTAGATTCTTTTAAAGGATTCTTTGTAAGGTTTAGTTGGTTTGTTTGAAATTAGAAAATGTTTTATGGCAAATTTTGCTAGATTCCTTCATTTGATTGTTCAAAATTTGCCGATCTCTCGATTAAGAGTTTGATTTAAATGTAAATTTTCAAAGCAGATGGAATAGTAGATAACACACTACCCAAAGATTTCAGATTTTGAGGACTAGATCTTTCGAGATAAAGTATGCACTAGTTAATTACTCATTGGGAGAAATTTGATGAAGCGTCGTTAAATCGCTAAATAATGGCGATAATAGCATCATGTGGAGTTTAAAATTTAAGATTATGAAATTCATCATTTTATCTTAAAGCTGATGGTTTGTGACGCTCGATCAAGATCCCATGGTTCCATCCAGCATCGGTCATCATTTTCTTAATTTGTCATTTTAATAAATTATTGTGGAAGGTGGATTGAGTTAGATTTTGCTTTTAAGTTTTTAAAGATTAAATTTTATTTAAGCATTTAACATTTAATAATTTATCTGATTTTATATTTTTATTGATATTTGATTTTGATTACTTGGATTTGAGCTTGTCAGTAAATTTTGATGGTAAGTATCTCATCCGTTTGAGATCCCCATTCAACATAGTCATCATCGGGGTATATAAGTTTGCTTAATCATTTAGTTTATTGTTTTAGATTATGTCGATTCTATTAATTTAATAATAGAGGATCAGATCTAATGTCATGTGACATAATTAGCTTCTCAAATATTTTACTAAATTGAAATTTTTATAATATTATTATTAGAGTTTTAGGTTTTGTTAACAAAAAGACTCAACCGGAAATCAAGCTGAAAGAGATATTAAGTCAAGCATTCAAAGATGTGGATTCATGTGATGATTTGTATACAAAATGTATAGATACTTGTGTTCAAACACTAGGAGGATTGACAAAGTATTTTCCTATTATAGAGGAAGGGTTTGCTGTATAACAGGATAGTATTTTGGGGGTTGTTCCAAGTTCTTTTTGTTTAATGTCTGTTACCAAATTTCTGTTATTGTACTTATTTTGTTGAGAAAGTGTAGATGTGTTTGTGGATTGCCAACTATGAAGGTGAAACTTGTGATCTTTCTCTATGAACGAGGGAAAAAAGAAAGGGGCCTTTACATACACTATTTATTCTTACATAACAAATTAACCACCTTTTAACATCAAAATTTCAAATTGACATTCAAATATTGAAATTCTTAACAAAAAGCAACCCATATTTTTCATTTTCCTAAAATTGAACGATTTGATCGTGGCATGCAAATACATGAGTCATAGTTCAAAAAAATGAAAGATCAAAATTGTAAATGCATATGTTTTAGGTGATTGATTTGTAAATATCCCAAAAAGAAATTGCATTATGAGGCACTCTTTATGAATGAGCTACAAATGAAAATCAGTTCACCGTGAAATGTAGTGTCATGAGACACATTACTTAAACCTACAGCAGTGTTGTTGTTTTTCTGTTTATGAATAAAGAATTTTTGTGGGCAATATGATTGATTAAGAGGCCAGCCGTTGTACCAGTACGACTACAATGTAATATCTCTACATTGTTCTATGGTGCTGATTTGGCTTTCAGGATGGCCTCGAACTTTTACCTCATCACCAGTGGGATTCATGCATAAAGAAATGAATAAAGCTTCTCTGTTTTTCATGGATCTGGTTGTCATGTAATCCCACTTATTCTTGGTTTCGTCCTCCTCCTCGTCATCATCTTTTTCCTCTTCTTCTTTCCTTTTTGTTATATAATTCTTTTGGGTTTTTGGTGCAACAATGTGCAGATGTTACCATATTTGAAGTTCTAATCATTCCTTTGTAAGACTTCTGTAGATGTATATTTGTAGTGGATGGGGAGATCGTGAAAGAAGGGCATTGTGTTGTGGCACTTTCTTGTGTTGTTGTAGCTGTTATAAAATAGTGATGATTAGTGCTTATCTTGTTCAGAAATGTGTAGATGCAGTTATTGCTATGGAGATACGTTTATGTTCTTCACTTATGCTACTACTGTTGTTCCTTCCTAGCATCTATTGCTAAAGCTGATACTATTATTTGCAAGAGTATACGGTGGACTAATTGTTCAATCTTGTCTTGTGTAGATGCCCATTATCTAGAAATTATTCTCTATCGACTTGAGCTCGATTTAAGCTTTTTAGGATGGTGTTCAAGGTTTAGCTTGTTTATCATTGTTGAGCTCGAGCTCAATTCGAGTTTGTTCAAGTTCAGTTCAAATTGAATTATCCAGCTTGTTAACGAGGTTTGTTTGATGAAATAAATGAGCTTTGATCAAGCCTTATTTGTTCCCAAGAAACTTATTTAGAAATATGCATGAGCTATATCAATTAAAGCTTATTATGCATAAACAAATAAAAATTTCAACAATAATAGTGACAAACAAGCTACAATCGAGTCATAATTGAGCTTTTTAATGAGCTTGTTTATGAGCTTTAAACAATATTGTTCATAAACATAAATAAGGCGAATGACAAGCTGTTCAAACTTGTTCATTTAACAATCGAGTATTTACAAATGTGTTCAAGCTCATTTGATTAGTAAATCAAACAATCATGAACGACCTCCTAATCGAGCCTAGTCACGAGTACTTGTCAAACGCTTGGTTTATTTGCAGCCCTAGGCATCAAGAGATGTCCATATCCATTGATGCCTTTTCAGGCATCAGGCGAGTGATCAGGGTGGATGCTCATTCTCTACTTATGATGTATTATTTCCTGTTAAACTTAGAGAATATTTTAGGACTACTGCATGTGTTTAATAGAGGCAATGTTGATAATGATTTTGAAGTCCAACATACCTATGGGCTCATTTGCTGTGGCTGTAATTTACGCTTCTCTTGTTGAAGACACAGTTCCTCTCTAATTACTATTGTAATTACATGGTGCAGATCACCATCCCTGCCAGCACTCTGTGCTTCAGGTGACTATGATCAATTCTCTGAGTTTTTTTAGATGGGTTTTCATTTACACTTACATATCAACTGAAGATGCTAACATTGGAATTTTTTATAATGGATTCTTTATAGAGCTCATTTGGTTGTTTGAATTTCAAAAATGTTGCATAGAGTTTTGATATTGTATGTTGCCTAGTGACAATGATCAGCGCTCATCTTATTTTTTGGCATATCAATGATTAATGCAAAGTTTTTCTATCATCAATCCGACAATAACGAGGCATCAAGGAGGGCCTAAAAATCTTCAAGCAATTAATTCTGCCTTTTTTTGTGTTTTCTATTTTTATTTGGATTAATTAAACGGAGAATATATGTTATTTATCAATATTTAAATTTTGATTATCTGGTTTCAGTGTAATTGATATAAAATTTGTTTTATCCGGAGAATTAGGACATGTGGATATATCTCTTTATAATTTTATACTTAAAATTAAGTGTGAATACCATTTAGTTGAGTTTTTTCTTCAATTTGTTGGTTTTTTCTTTAAGCTTGAACAAAATAGACATTATTTCTCCACTCAATTTCTCTTCAACCTAATAAGTGGGTAACTTGTAATTCAATTCCTTTTATCATTTCCCCTTTTTCAATTCCTTCAAACTAAGCAGAGTCTTTGAGTTTCTCAAAATGTGCATTGCAATAAGCATCACTTTCTTTGTAAATCCATTAACATCCCCTGCGAGATGGTTGCAGTTGTATATTTGTAGCGGAAGGGTTTGCCGTGTGCGACATCATAGGTTTTTTAGTGTTGTTCCAAGTTATTTTGTTTTTTTGTCTGTTGCCAAATATCAGTGATCAGTGCTTATTTTGTTTAGAAAGTGTAGATGTCGTTACTGATTACCAACCATGAAGGTGAAACTTCCAATCATTCTCTATGAAAAAGAGAAAATGGAAATTGTATATAAAGGCATTCTTTACATCCTTATGCATAACCTACAGATGAAAATTTTATTCACCCTGAAACGCAGTGCCACACAAATAAAATATTGTAGAATGTTACTGTTTTTCGGTTTATGAATGATAAATCTCAAGATGGTTGTAATCTTAAAGTATCACATTTTTCCAAGTTAACTTTTGGCTATACAAAATTGATCTAAAATGGTCTCTGATGTAAAAATAATGATACAAAATTGATCCCAAATTAGTCTTTCAAATATGCAAAATTGATTTAAATTTAGTTTTTGAGGAATCATTTTGGGTCAATTTTGTATAGGCAAGGACTAAATTGAAGAAATGTGATATTCTGAGACTAAATTGGCTACATGCAAATAACCAGAGGATCATTTTGAAATTTAGTCTGTTAATGAATAAAGAACTTTTGTTGGCGATGTGATGATCTAGAGATCAGCCATTATACCAGCACAACTTCATTGTAATATCTCTATAGTTTCTATGGTGATGATTTGGCATTCAGGATGACCTAACTTTTTTACTTCACTAGGGGAATCATGCATAAAGAAATGAGGTAAGCTTCTCTGCTTTTCTTATTGCATGGATCCCTTGTCATTTAACCCACTTATCCTTGGTTTCCTTGTCCTCTTCTTTCCTTTTGTTATATATTCCTTTTGAGTTTTGGGCATTGTACAATCTGCAGTGTGATAGGTATTGCTATCTTTGAATTGTAGATGCAGTTAATGCTACAGAGATACGTATATGCTCTTCACTTTTACTGTCTATTACTAAAGCTG
This sequence comes from Cymbidium sinense, assembly GCA_021442155.1. NCBI lineage: Eukaryota > Viridiplantae > Streptophyta > Magnoliopsida > Asparagales > Orchidaceae > Cymbidium > Cymbidium sinense. The sequence continues at coordinate 74,352,394 of CM038222.1, read as the reverse complement.
ATACTACTATAAGTACAGGCGGGTTGATTGACCAATCTTATCTCATTGAGATGTCTATTACGTGGAAACTTCTCCCTAGATCCTTATGGTAGCGACACTGTTGATGTTTGCCTGACAACTATTTTCCTATCAGATATCCAATGCTTTGTGTTGATTTCAGGCATAAGGCGAGAGTGATCAGGGTGGAAGCTCATTCTCTACTTTCCTTATGATGTATTATTTATTGTTAATCTTAGAGAAGATTTAAGTACTACTTCATCACTTTAATAGAGGCTGTGTATTCAATCCAAATTATGTACACATACTGTGTACTCCATATATGTAGCGTTATTAGAGTCAAGATGTAGAGTTATATCTAGACTCTGTATGTTATAATTTTTCCATTTGCAGTGACTATAATTGATGCTTCTCTCTTGGTGAAGACAGTTCCTCTCCAATTACTATTGTATACTATTGTAATGACATGGTGCAGATCACCATCCTGTCATGCACTCTGTGTTTTAGGTGACTTGTCAATTCTCCGTAGTTCTTTTTAGATTGGTTTTCATTTGCATTTACATGTCAGTTGAAGAAATGAACTATGGAGTTTTTATAAATGGATTCTTCATGGAGCTCAATTGGTGGTTTGAATTTCAAAAACGTTTTGCAGTATGACAAATTTTATTTAGGGGTTATTTGGTTGTTTGTATTTTGAGTGTTAAGTAAATCAAATACAAAGAATATAATTTTTTCAGTATTTGATATAATAAAGTAAAATTGTAATGGATTTATAGACATCCATCAAAATAGCTTTATGAAATTTTCCTTAATTTGATTTAAAATTTTTTATATTTTCTTTTTCAATCACTAAAACTTTTATAGGCCAATAATGTTGATGTAATGATAAATTTGTGATCATAATTGATGAATTCATAAATATTAACCTATCATAAAAATAAAAAAGAAGTTAATCATGTAAGCACATGCTTTAGAAATAAATAAAAAAAGTATAAAGATATTTTGATTAAAAAAATAATTTTAAAAATATTATGTCAAGAAAGATTGCAATTTCTTTGTATCTGAGAAAATATCAATATATCTTTGTATACGATATTTTGTATAATGATTTTATTTTGATGCATATTTATTTGATATGGTAAGCAATTTTATATTGGTAATTGAAATTCTTTTAGATAATGCAATATATAATTGTTCACATGAGAATATATGTTGATGAAGATATATTTTAATATTAGGTGTTGTTTTGATCTGACTCATTGATCATCAGAAAACATGTGATTAAATTGTTTCTTTGAAATTTGAATGGTAGAGTCTCATCTTCGCTTGGACGTAATGGTATTCTTGAAAACAAAAATAGTTTTCTTGATAATTGACAGTTGATATGTTTGCAAGAACAACATTTTTTTTAAATGTTTTACAAATCATTCTTGTTCCATTGCATAATCCATTTGAAGGATCTAAATTTCTTAATAGGACAATTTTTTTGAGAACAAGTCGAATCGGAGTCCATTTGGTGTTAATGAGTTTAGAAATGCTACTGATAGAGATTAGATTTTGTCGTCATATATGAAGCAAATTACTTCATTTCCTAGAAAGCATTTTATAAGCTTTTGATTTATCTTATCCACATACTCATTTTTTGTTGCTAAGATAGTTTTTTTCATAATGTAATCAGTTGATATAGCATTTTCATGTAAACAAGGAAATATATCATTCATTAATAAATATTCTCAAGCTTCTTCACTCACATAAATTATTATCATCTCATCTAGAATATTTATTAATCCATCTTCAGTTTCTGGTTCATCTCCATTTCCGATTCTAAGTATAAATTCAGAAAATAATGAATCACTTTTTGCTCTTATTGAAAACTTCTATATATGACCATAAATAGGACTTAATCAAGCTATACTTGATAATTCCATTTTTTAATGCATGTCCTACTATTGGTATAATTTGCCGAAAGTCATTTCCAAATACAATAACTTTATCATTGCAGAGTTATTCATAATATCTTAATTCTGTCTGTATCTATTCTTGTTCGTTTTTCCATTGATGCTTCAATTATAATGCTTGATTTCATAAGTAAGCTAGCGACTTTTCTTTGTGCATTACTTCTTTACTTATTTTTGTATTTATTTATTTTAAATCTTGAATGTGATGTTATCTCCCGGATTGATCTGCTACCTTGTTGTTGTTGCTATGATGATTTCATTCTCAAAGTTGCAAGTAATATAAATGTCTTTCCCCACCATGATCATCTATAAAACATATCATTCTATTTATGATATACGTTATATAATTTCTTCATATGTCTTCTTTGATCTTTTGATCTTAATTATGTTATATCTTCACTTGGTGTTATGACATTTAATTCTTCTATTTCCCTCTTTTGAATTTCTTCTCTAATGGAGCAATAGTGTCTTGGGGTAATTTAGGCAGATCAAATTATTTTATATTTTTACCCATTCTCTCAATAAATAAAATGATGCTCATTAAAGTTTTTATCACACATAATTCTTCAGAAAAAATATCACTATTTTGATAATCTTGAGATAAATGATTATAATATGTATTTCATAGTTGATGTATATTTGTTGGCTCATAGTAAATTAAAATAGTAGCTAATAAATGTCATAATTCAAATGACAACTGAAAATTAGATGCATCATTTTAACATTCTAAACTATAGTCATAAGTTTTCAACATATCATGCTTCATTGCAGCTTCTTTAAATGTCGAACATTGTATGCCATGTACTTTTAATAAATTAATAAATGATATCGGTCCATAAACATGATTTAAATAACATTCTTAAATAATATATTTCACCCTCTAATGGAATTGTAGTGTTGATACGACCAATTTGCTCAAATTTTTTTCTTCTTTTCCAAAGTTTTTTTTTTTCTTATCCCATACATATTTTTTTTGAAATTTCTCTATATAGATATTTTATTGCCTCTAAATCTCTTTTATTTAGCTCAAAAAATTCTATTAACATAGGTTTTTTTGACATTATTAAATGTCAATAAATCACATAAATTTTGATTTTCTTTATAATACACCTTGCATGTCTTCTAAATATAACTGTAAATTACATATTGATGGATACATCTCATTTAAATCAAATTTAAATATTCTTCATAATGCTTTTGGTGAATCATCTTGATCTTGATCGTTGGATCTAATCATTTTTTTCCCTCAACTTTATTGTGAAATTGAAACTGAAACTTTATCATGCCCTTTATAAATAAACTTGTAGATATATTTTATTGCTTTTATACCTAAATATATCTCAACATTTATATTACAATTATATCTAGATAATAAATATGGATTATAAGAAATAACCCAACGATTATCTAAAATATAATTTCTTAGTTTAATATTTTGTTCATCATTTCTTCTGCAATAAATTGGATATGAGTCATCATTTATTGATGTTTGACATGAAAAAAATCTTGGGTACTTATTTTTACAAAATTCTTTTTTCATGCATGATTTTTTTTTTCTATTTAAGCTTTCACATGGTCCATACATCATGTGTTTTACAATCAATTCATATAGATTCTTGTATTTGAAAGGATCTGGTAACTCTGCAGATATAATTCTATCAAATTGTTGTGGCATTATTATCTTAAATCCACTCTTTAAAATTACTAAAAAATGTGCATGTGGAAGTTCTTTTTTGAAACTCTATAACATAAGCAACTATAACTCCAAAAATTGACTTCTTGAATAATTGTTCCTTCAAATCTTGAATTTTAGCTTTGAAAATACATGTTAAATCTAGTCTATCTTGTAGATTATCTTTAACTCATTTTGTATTTCTAGCTATTTTGGATTGCATGTCATTATTATAAACAATGTTGAACAAAATTGCATCAAATACCGCATCTCATATCCCGGTCCTCCAATGAATGAAGCAGGCAAAATAATTTTTTGGCCAATATTATTACTTAATGTTTCTTCATATGTCACAGTATCAATTAAGCCTTTAGATAACTTCAGATCGTATTGTATGCTAATTTATTCTATAAAAAACAACTTGTCTCAATTTTCATTTTGCATATCACATACGGATGCAATACCATATAAAAAGAATTGATTTATCGGTGAATTTGAAGTTTGTAACTATAATATTCTCTACATGAAACTCATGTTTTGTTGATTTTATAATTCCTGTAGCATAAATAAATATAATTAATAATAATAAATAATCATTATACATAATTTAATAAGATGATAAATAGACCATAATTACCATTTTCTTCTTGGTTAAAGGCATCTCCCTGAGTTTCACCAGGCTTCATCATTTGTATAATCATATATTGATGATCTCTTTCAAACTTGGAAATTCTATTGATGTTTTGATGCCAACCAACTTATCCATTTGGAAATAAAAGTGGATATTTTAAAGGATCATAACAACAAAAATAATGTTTAATTTTTTGATATTCTCCAGAATGTGAAAGAATTATATCACATTCTACTATATATCTCTGAACTTTCTCCTTTAATCCAAACTCCTACTTGAGATGTAATTGAAGCATTATAAACTCTTTGATCTAATTTCACATCACTTTTATTTTAATTTCAAAATTTTCTAAGTCTTCTCTCTCTATTTCAGAATCTGAGAATTGAGCATATGGGCAAGTTTACCCATTATTTTTTAATTAAATCCTTAGAAAGATTCAAATCACCAATGATATTCAATCGATTATTTGATTGAATTAGCATCATATACATATAACATAAATAGCATGGACCATTAGATTCTTTAATAATGGAAGACTATGATAAATTTATTCTTAAGCTCTAAATGTATATACTTTGTCTTGAATTTGCTAATTCTTGATCCATGTGAGCTCCAAATGATGTGAATGAAATATACTATTATATGCTCGATCTTAATTCATGATTCACTTGAATTTGAAGTAAATAACTCATATAGCTATACGGAACATTAGATGCTAGTATGACCTCTCCATTATAACAACAAAAAATGTTGGCTCAAATTGAAATATTCTTGCATTATAATATGAACAAAGGTGTGATTTTTCAAGAATGTGTAAATCTGAAAAAACTTAAACTATAATCTACAATCATATCATTGATATTTGTCACTTGTATATCTATTTAAGATAAATTTATATAAATTAAATAATGCATAAATAAGCAATATATACAAGAGCATGTAACTTATAGTTTATTTAACCTGATGAAATACATCAAATTTCAAGATTTAAATTCTTCTTTTTCTCTTTTGAGATAATAGCTTATTTTTCTTTGCTTTGTTTTGTAATAGACATATTGCCATCTTTGGTATTCTCTTTTTTTTTTATCATCCATATCAGATAGATATATTTATTTTGGTTCTAAGCAAAATTATAAGTTATTAATTGATGTTAAAATGTAAATGATATAATAATCATATTGTAAGTTATTGAGAAGAGCATATATATATATATATATATATATATATATATATATATATATATATATATATATATATATATATATATATATATATATATATATATATATATATATATATATATGATATGGGGTGTGGTGTTTATTTTTTGAAGGATGTGAGACACACAAATCTTAGATGATGCGATATTAAAGGAATGATCTCAAAAGATCACCACCATAATGGACTAATCACCATAAGGACTCTAAGGCATGATGGGTCTTTGAATATACCGAGATTTTTCTACTTTTTGGAAAAATAAAGTATGATTTATTTTAAGCAGGTTCATTAAGTTCTGCAAGCCCCTAGTTAATTATATCAAGGAATGAGAATAAGAATACTCTTGATTAAAGTAGACTCCAAAAGATTTCAAGGTTAAGACTATTAAAGGATTGATTATTTTAGAAAATCAAGATAGATCAAGGAGAAGATTATTTTTGAAATCTAAAGGGAGAAAGTAGAAATGCTCAAATAGGAAGCATAGTGGGCATTCTAATTTCTATAATTGGGCTTTTTTAAAATTGAAGAGAGTTACATATTTGAGTTGACATTTTATTAGATTCTTGGGGCTTATAATTTCACAACATAAGATTATGAAAATGCTTAAGAGGTGAGGACTTGTAGCCCAGGAAATAGCTCGGATCCTAAATTTAGGGAGCAGAAAATCTAAGGTGAAAAATGAGTATATGATTTACCTCCACACGAGAGAATAAACCACCCGACTGTTGGACTTATTGCTGTCTGGAGTGGCAACCAACTAACTCCTCTCACGCTTTAAATCCATGTAGGCAAGTCTTATGTTTTGCAAGATGGCTAGGATATTATTTATTTAGAAAGGAGACTAAGTCCTTAAACTTGCTCTCTAAGAGACTAGAGCATGAGTGATATGAATTCATGACTTAATCTAATGCAAATTTTATCAAAAATTATTTGATTCTTTTGAACTCATTGAGAGTGGAAGAATATGACATGCATGATATTATACATTCATTCATCCAACTAAGGAGTTGCTAAAAATTTTATTATCTTAATTTAATTCCTAAGCTTTATGGTGAGGTTATGAGTTATTTTAAATTTTAATTATGAGTTATTGGGGTAGAAAAATTAATTTCATCTAAGAGCCTTCGCTCCAGCCACACATTCAAGCATCAATCATAAAGAAACTATGAAAAGTATGATGTTCTAATGCGTAATCTAAACACAACATCAAACAATTTTATAGACTACCGTAAAAGAATAAAAAAGTGCCGGTCGGGTTTTACATATTTTTACATATCATTTTTTTCACTTCGTTTGACTTGTTTGGAGAGAATATGTTCATTACATTCCATTGGAAGCAATTTGGGAGGCTATTTTGTTAGTTTTTAGAGCAATTTTATATCTGTACTCTCTGTACTCTCATGAAAGTACAGAGCATTTTTATCATTTTTTTCCAATTTTTTGTGTTTGTTTGGAGGAAATATATTCATTACATTCCATTACAAGTAATTTGAAAATTGTTTGGTTAATTTCTATGGGAGATTTGTATTTGTACTCTTTGTACTCTCATGAGAGTACAGAGCAATTTATAGGCTATTTGGTTATTTTTTAGGAGAGATTTGCATCTGTACTCTCCATACTTTCATGAGAGTACATAGCATTTTTCTCATTTTTTTCAGTTTTTTTGGCCTGTTAGGAGAAAATATGTTCATTACATTCCATTTGAAATAATTTCTAAACTGTTTGGTTGGTTTTTAGGAGAGATTTGTATATGTACTCTCTGTACTCTCATAAGAGTTAGGGGTGTGCATTATTTGGTTATAATCAAACCAACCAAAGTTTTTAGTAATTTGATGATTAATTTGAATTTTGGTTTTAATTAATGAAAACTTTGGTTTTTGGTTTTTGGATTAGTTTGTTAAATAAAATTTTGAATGCAACCAAACAAATCAAAGTAATTATATGATATATGATATTATTAATTTATATATATTATAGGCTTATAGTAAGAATTATAAATATAAACTATATTTGTTTTTTCATTATACAATAAAATATTATGCAAATAATTTTTAAATGTAGTGAACTTCAGTTTACCCAAAACTAAACCAAAATAATCGAACAAAATTGTTATTCGGTTTGTTTGGTTCTCCATTTTATTTGGTCGGTTTGGTTCAATATTTTTAGAAATCCAAAATCAATTGGTTTTAAAAACTTATCATCCAATCCATCCAAATCAACCAAATGCACACCCCTAATGAGAGTACAAATTTTTTTATCATTTTTTTCCACTTGGTTTGGCCTGTTTGGAGGGAATATGTTCATTACATTCCATTTGAAGCAATTTCTAGGTTGTTTGGTTGATTTTTAGGGGAGATTTTCATCTGTACTCTCTGTACTCTCATGAGAGTACAAAGCATTTTTTCACTTTTTTCTAATTTCTTTGACCTGTTAGGAGAAAATATGTTCATTACATTCTATTTGAAGCAATTTTTAAGCTGTTTGGTTATTTTTTAGAGGAGATTTGCATCTGTACTCTCTGTATTCTAATGAGAGTACAGAGCATTTTTCTTATTTTTTTTTCAGTTTCTTTGGCATGTTAGGAGAAAATACGTTCATTACATTACATTTGAAATAATTTCTAGGTTGTTTGGTTGGCTTTATGGGAGATTTGCATATGTACTCTCTGTACTCTCATGAGAGTACATATTTTTTTATCATTATTTTCCACTTGGTTTGGCCTCTTTGGAGGGAATATATTCATTACATTCCATTTGAAGCAAATTCTAGGTTGTTTTGTTAGTTTTTATGAGAGATTTGCATCTGTACTCTCTGTATTCTCATGAGAGTACATAGCATTTTATCATTTTTTTTCCACTTGGTTTGGCCTGTTTGGAGAAAATATCATTCATTGGGCAATTTGGAGGCTATTTGGTTGGTTTTGCTGTATTTGTACTCTCTCACTCTCAAATATTCTTTATCATTTTTTCCACTTGGTTTGACCTGTATGGAGGGAATATGTTCATTATATTCCATTTAAAATAATTTGGAGGCTGATTGGTTAATTTTTAGGGGAGATTTGCATCTATACTCTATGTACTCTCATGAGAGTACACATTTTTTTATCATTTGTTTACAGTTGGTTAGGCCTGTTTAGAGGGAATATGTTCATTACATTCCATTGGAAATAATTTGGAGACTATTTGGTTAGTTTTTAAGGCAGTTTTGCATATGTACTCTAAGAGTATAGAGCATTTTTCTCATTTTTTTCTAATTTATTTGGCCTGTTTGGAACAAATATGTTCACTACATTCCATTATAAGCAATTTGGAGGCTGTTTGGTTGATTTCTAGGAGAGATTTGCATCTATACTCTCTGTACTCTCATGAGAGTATAAATTTTTTTATCATTTTTTTCTACTTAGTTTGGCATGTTTGGAGGGAATATGTCATTATATTCCATTTGAAGCAATTTGGAGGCTGATTGGTTGGTTTTTGATGGGAAATTTGCATCTGTACTTTCTATACTATCATGAGAGTACAGATTATTTTTATAATTTTTTTCCACTTGGTTTAGCTTGTTTGGAGAGAATATGTTCATTACATTCCATTGGAGGCTGATTGGTTAGTTTCTAGAGGAGATTTGGATTTGTACTCTCATGAGAGTACATAGCATTTTTATCATTTTTTCTAATTTATTTGGCCTGTTTGAAGGAAATATATTCATTACATTCAATTAAAAGCAATTCGGAAGCTGTTTGATTGGTTTCTAGGAGAGATTTATATTTGTACTCTCTGTACTCTCATGAGAGTACAAATTTTTTATCATTTTTTTCCACTTGGTTTGACCTGTTTGGAGGGAATATATTCATTATATTTCATTTGAAGCAATTTAGAGGCTGATTAGTTAGTTTATAGAAAAGATTTGCATATGTACTCTCTGTACTCTCATGAGAGTACATATTTTTTTATAATTTTTTTTCACTTGATTTGGCTTGTTTGGATGGAATATGTTCATTACATTCTATTGACAGCAATTTGAATGATGTTTGGTTGGTTTATAAGAGAGATTTACATCTGTACTCTCATGAGAGTACAAAATATTTTTATCATTTTTTCAGGTTTCTTTTATTTTGAAATATATGTTCATTAATTATATAAGCAATTTGGAGGAAATATATTTTAAAAGTGATCTTGTTTTTTTTTTTTTTGAAAATAAATTCTATTATTTTAAAAAAAATTAAAATATATTTTAGATATTTTAAGTTATTTTTAAAATAATTATGTGCATCAAATATAATCTATTGCAATTCAAAATATAAGAAATATAAAAAAAAAAAGTGATCTCAAACAGCCTTTAAGATTCGAGTTATTACATGAACAAGAAGTTCTATGTGTTGATAATTTAGTTGATCTAAAATTTTCTTATAGTTTGAAATCTTCATCCACATTGAAATTTTAGATCAAGGTTTTGTTAATAATTATGTCATTTAAAATGCTTAAATAATACATTAATCCGAGCAAAGTAGCACTTGTTTATATTATAAAGATTGGATTTAGTCTATATTCTATTCATATGATCATTATTAGATTTTTGATGAACTTATTAATATTATATAACACACTAAAATTTTGCCTATCTCTAAACTTATAATTTTAATTATAATTTAATATTTATTATATTTTAAATTTAATTATCATGCATAAAATAGTTACAAATATATTCTAAATTTAAAAGAAACAAGATCTATATTCTTCATTTATGATGATAAAATTATTTTATAAAAAATGAATATATATATCATAGATATGAATACTTCTTATTTTGGAGGTCGAGAATACTTCTATTGTAAAATGAATTTTAACACATCGAAATTATTATAAAATTGTTATTTTTATAATCACTTTATATACATACTATAAAAAAAATATAAATTAGAAAATTATTATACAATTATTGATTATTAATTTTATATTACATCCTCAAGATTGATACCGATCATTCAAAATTAATAATATTTGTGAATTTATAATAATATTTTATTCTGAAGACTTCATGAATATAGAAACAATGCACCTATAACATCAAATGGGGCATTTTAAATTTGAAGCTTTAGGTGTGTAATTTATGATCTCTGCAAAATATTTACTAAGATAAGAAATTTAATTATAGAACATTTTATTGATAGATTTGTTAGATTAATCATGACACTGTTTCAATGATTTTTTTTAATTAATTTATTGATAACATAAACTAACAAAAATATTATATTATGTGATTTTAGAATCAATGATTAATGGTTAATAGAAATGCAGATCAATATACTCAAGTAGAATCGAGAATCAACCATAGAGATGATTTACATTGATTTTTTTTTTTTATTTTGCACATCTGACTGATAATGTAGCGCAAGCAATATCAACCAAAATCTATAAATAAAGGATCAAAGATCTATACAAAGTTACACAATTCAATATACTCTCCCTCACTCTCTCTCTGGAAACAGTTTAATGTGAGTTCAATTGATAGTTGGATTCAACATCACTTACATAATTAAGCCTTCATCATCATCTACCTAAAAATTGAAACAAAGGAACTACAAATTACCAATTTATTGCAGAAAATCGTGTAAGAATGAAGGATTAACACATTTTATTTTCATCTCATGAGCTGTTGGAACACATTGTACAACCTCCAAGAGAAATAAACAAACAAAAAAAAAATTGGCGAACAATGTAAGGACCCTCAAGAACACCTTGCATTGATGTCCACTATCAAGCGGTCAATATGAATAATCAAATTGGAACAAAGATAAAAAAATTGTCTCATGTAATTGATGATTTGTACAACGAGTTATCTTTTCCCTCCCCAATGATAGTAATCCATGACATCAATGGACTGTAAAGCAAGAAAAAATAAACCAAAAGTAAATAAATAAATGTTGGGGAATGAACAAGAAAAAAAGCATGGAATAAACATAAATTGCTCATTAAGCAATTTATTTAACGTGATTCTCATCTTCTTTGCTTCACAAATTAATAAACGTTAATTATAATAATGCAAAATAATAGAAAAAATAATCATCACACATAATCATTACTAAATGATGCTTGAATATATCAAACCAGATGCATTAATAAATCATTATTCTCATTCACATACATAATGCTACAAACTGAAAGTAGAAAGGAGAAGTACAATATATTTACACAATGATATCCATCATCGACTTAGTTATTCAAATAATTGAGTGCATGGTTGACATTAATGTGGATACAAATAAGACTTTTATCTCCTTTGTCAACATAAAGATGATGAGTGCATGGTAAAACGGTTTAAAAGAAGAATGCAAGCATTATGTAACGATTGTATTGGTGGAAAAGAGAACATACTTCCTCTAAATTGACTTCTTAGAATATACAAGGGAAACGAGGAATCAAAAGATGATAATCAAGGCATTAATAACCAACATATACTGCATTATTGATTATGTAGCAGTCATCGTTCTTATCCCCCATTGCTTCCAGGCAAACATCACTTGAGCATATCATTCCCCCATCAACAACTTCAACGCGTTAAGAATATGACCGCATTGAAAGAGTAAGGGATGCATTTACAAATGTTGCGAAAGAAGACTTCTACAATTCATTATCATTTTGGGCATTGAGCACATATTTATGCATATAACTTCCACATGAACGAACCGTTGGGATCAAGTAATATTGCAAACTCTGAAAAGTTGTGCTAAACCAATAAACATTTGATGTAAAATGCATAAAGTTCTAAGTTTCTAATGCAACTAGCATAATACAATGAATTTACATCATGCTAAATAATAAGGATTCAAAGACCATAAGTTATATGAAAATTTGCTCTGTTAGGTGTAAATTTGGAAGTAAACCAAAATGATATAGCTATAAAATAATAAATAATTCCAAAAACCAAAAATCAACAAACAAATTTATATTTTACACCATCATTAAAAAAACTAATTATAGGTAATTACTCATGTAACACTAATAATAAATAGTCAAAAGTGAAGAAAAATCAAAACCCTCACACTAAGACAATGATCTATCTTTTCTGAAATTTGTTATCCCACGAACATGTTCAGGGATTATGATTGTAATTGACATTAACATGTGTACAGTCGAAGAACACATAATTAAATGATGTAATGCACTAAAATGTTTCCCTGTAATGATATACATCATCAGCTTAGTGTACCCTTCAGCCGATTGATTGATTGTTGAGCTTGAGTTAAATTCTTAACAATAGAACATCGTATTAGTTAATGATACGTAATAGCATGATTGACTGGTTTTTCATGCATCCAAAAGCACTCGGGCGCAGAAAAGGTGTTGGTGACTCCACATGTTCTCCACCACTCTGATTGTTCGACTTAACAACAAAAGAATGATGGTTTAAAGTTTAAAAATAATATGTAAATACTATAACTTCGTAAATAGAAAATTACTCTTGGCTTTCTTGGTTCTCTCCCAATATCCCTTAAGCCTTGCATTTGAAACACCCTTTGGTCGCTGCTTAACGGGATCCTTTAAAATGTCATTTCCTTTATCTACTGTGGTTAACTTCTTTTTCTTAGATGTTTTGTCAGTTGGAGATAAATTCCCACATAATATTGAGTCAACATTATCAGATAGTTTTTTTAAGGATTCAAGCACTCCTCATTTCTTCTTATTACTGTATGCATGGTGCTTATTTATATGATGTGGTTCTGAAAAATAATGCTAGTTTCATTTCCATCATTGTCTTGCACATCTTATAAGTTTTTGTGAGCACTGTTAAAGTAGATATCTCTATTTTCTCTGGTTGACCAGCGCATAAGAAGGTACTTATCCGGAATGCGCATAGTATCTTCCTAATTAAGAACTCGGATGCAGTGGGCACAAAGCAATCCCATCATTTCAAATTTTTTATAACTACAAGTAATATTCAGGCTTATCTTGTCAAAATGAGCAGTCCATATTTTGGAAGACCTCTTATTCTCTAAGTTTCTCACAAAATTGTCATCGACACATTTCGTCCTCCAACACCATGCAAAAATTCTTCCTCGAACATTGTATAAAGCTTTCTTGTGTAAAACATAGCAACTTATTTCAGAATTGGGCTGATCTTAACAATAGGAGCAATTGCTGACTGCTGCACCTGAAATCTTCATCATGTTCATTCCAACGTCATGTGTCGATAACCTTCTCCAATCCCAAGAAACAATCTATGATTGAACTTGTTGGTTTAGAGATTTCATGACATACATTATTCGTGAACACACTACGTTGCGTTGATAAGATTCCCATATAAAATGAGTCTTTGTAGAATGCGGTAGACAACTTGCTTCTAATTTTATAAAGCTCGTGACCACCATGATCGTCAAATTGCCTCATCACCAAGCTCACTCAAACTCCTCCTATGAGTCACATTTGCTCATGCATGTATAAAATAGATTTTGCACTGTCTTATTACTATTAAAGCAGTGTACCTTTGAGTGAGCTTTTTTTGAAATATGCTATTAGCACAACCCATGACGAGTATGCGGTAATGCAATTTCGATAGTTCTCATCATTGTCTGATCTTGATCAGTGAATATTGTTATAGGATGCCCATCACTCATTAATAAGAGAAATGTTTTGAATAGCCATGTTAATGACTCAATTGTCTCTTCTAATAGAAAGGCTACTCCAAATAAGACATTTTGCCAGTGATTATTCACTCCAACGAAAGGGGCACAAATAATATTATATTTATTGAGTCGATAGCTTGTATCAAAAATTATGACATCCCCAAAACAATTATATTCTATCCTTGACATGCTATTACTCAAAAAAAAAAACTAACAAATCTATATAATTCATCAACTTGGACATCTCATGCAAACATCTCATCTTCCGTTTGTCTTTCCTTGAATAGTTGTATTAATGCATTATTATCACCATTCGCAATCTTCAATCTTCTCTCTTTTTGGATGGAATTGAATGCATCACTTTTTGTGAATCCTATATTCTACACGTCGCCAACTTCCTCACTTAGATAGCTAGCATTAGTTACTCTAATTTGGACTGTCATTGTCTTGACGTTGTCTTCTCATTATGCATTTATATGATCTAAGAAGATGTAGGTCACTCGGCTTTGCCAATGAATGATTATGACTTTCTATATATTTTTTAACCTTCAAATTTTCATCTAAATCAACAAAAAAAAATCTAATCATGGCCGCACAACCACTCATTGTATATGTTTTTTGGAATCTAACTACGCAGTTTAGATTGATAGCTTTCTCTCCTAAAAACTAACCAATCATCCTCTAAATTACTTATAGTGGAATGTAATAAATATATTCTCTCCAAATAGGTCAAAAATCTGATAAAAACTGAAAAAAATATATGTACTCTCATGAGAGTACAGAGAGTACATATATCAATTTCCCCTAAAAACCCACCAATCAACCTCTAAATTGCGTATAGTGGAATGTAATAAACATATTATATCCAAACAGACCAAAAAATCTTACAGATAATGAAAAAAATTTATATTCTCATGAGAGTATAGAGAGTACATATGTCAATCTCTCTTAAAAACCAACTAATCATCATCCAAATTACTTCTAGTGGAATGTAATAAACATATTCTATCCAAATAGGCCAAAAAATCTTACAAATATTGAAAAAAAAAAATTTGTACTCTCATGAGAGTACAGAGAGTACAGATATAAATCTCCCATAAAAACTAACCAATCAGCCTCCAAATTACTTCTAGTGAAATATAATAAATATATTATATCCAAACAGCCAAAAATCTTACAGAGAATGAAAAAAAATATGTACTCTCATGAGAGTATAGAATACGATATAAATCTCTTAAAAACTAATTAGCTCCAAATTGCTTAGTGAAATGTACATATTCTCTCCAAATACAAATCAAAATTTGAAAAAAAATGAGTATGGAGTACAAATGTAAATCTCTCCCAAAAAACTCATCCTTCAAATGAATGTAATAAACATATTCTCATGCTAAAAATTTGACAAAAATTGAAAAAAATATACTCTCATGAGAGTATACAAATGTCGATCTCAATAAAACACCAATAAAATTTAGAGATAAGATGTATAAACATATTATATCCAAAGGCCAAAATCTTAAATATAAATAAACATGAGTGAGTACAAATGTCAATCTCTCCTAAAAACCATCCAATCAACCTCCAAATTGCTTATAGTGAAATGTAATAAATATATTATCTCTAAATATGCTAAAAAATCTTACAAATATTGAAAAAAAAAAACTCCCATGAGAGTATAGAGTACATATGTCATAAACAACATTCGTCCAAATTTTGGTGGAATGTAATAAACTTATTATATTCAAATGAAAAATCTTACAAATAATGAAAAAAATGTAATGAGAGTATGGAATAAATCAAAATCCATTCCTCTCATTTCTATTGGAATGTCATAAACATATTATACCCAAACATGCTAAAAAATCTTACAGAGAATGAAAAAAAAAATATGTACTCTCATGAGAGTATAGAGAGTACGGATGTCAATTTGTCCTAAAAATCAACCAACCAATTGCTTATTGTACTTCTAAACATAAAAATCTTACAAATATTGAAAGAAAAATTTTGTACTCTCATGAGAGTATAGAGAGTACAAATGCAAATCTTCCCTAAAAATCAACCAATTAGCCTTCAATTTGATTCTAGTGGAATGTAATAAACATATTATATCCAAACAGGCTAAAAAATCTTACAGAAAATGAAAACAAAATTTGTACTCTCATGAAAGTACAAAGAGTACAGATACAAATATCCCATAAAAATAAATCAATCAAATTCTTTGGAATGTAATAAACATATTCTCTCCAAAGCGAAAGTCGACAAAAATTGAAAAAAAAAAAAATTTCTCAAAAGAATATCTGCAAATCTCTTCTAAATCCTCCAAATTGCTTATAATGTAATAAAAATTATCTCCAAATAGCCCAAAATCTTAGAGAATGAAAAAAATCAGCTCTCATGAGAGTACGAGAGTATAAATGCAATTCTCTCATAAAATCCATCAATCGACAAATTGTTTCTACTTGAATGTAAACATATTTTTTAAAACAAATCTTACAAAAAATTAAAAAAAAATGCTATGTACTCTCATGAGATGCATCATAAAATAAAAATACCTCCAAATCAAAATCTTAATCATATATTATATCCAAACATGGTAAAAAAGACAAAATGGGTTTGTACTTATAAATTCTAATAAAATAATCAAAATAAGCATACAAAGAACTCATTGAATATACATTTAATAAAAGAATTTCAAAGAATATCATTAATAAACTCAAAAAAATTGTACATATAGAACGGTTCAGAAGATTTGCCGATGTATTTTTATTTAATACATCATCCTCTAAATTGGTCGTAATATCATCAAGGCCATAACTTCGAATTCGTTCTCCATCTTCATGGTTCTTCTTGAAATACGAAATGAGATTTTCTGTTTCTATCTCTGAGCTCGGTTGTCTGGAATAAAAAAACATATTATGCACTGAATCTATATATATATTTCTTTTAAATTTCTCCCACCCAGCGTTTCTTCTCCCCTTGTTTAAGCGGGGTGAGTAGGGTGCGCGGTGTTAATGTCAGTCTCCGGTTCCACCGTTACTTGCAAAAGCAGACATTTTTAATAATGGACACATGCAACTATACAATTGAAATCCGCACGTAAAGCTACGTCCGGACTCCGCACTAATATTTTCTTGTCACTTCGACAGGCCGTCGCCATTGGTGAGAAGCCATTATAGGAACAATTTAGAAAGCAATAACTTCCTGCAACTATCTAAGCGGAGGCATTACAACGAGCATTTCAAACTGCAGAGGGCATAGGTTGCTAGATCTTGGATTTAATCGGCTGTCTGGAACCATCCCGTTGAGATTAGAATCGGCAGCTCCATGAACAGTTTTCTCGTTCAATTTTGCATTTCTATCATGAAACGACACCATCAACGAGTATCTGTACATCCGCCTCCTCAAGCTCTTCTTCTTCTTCTTCTTCTGCTTCTCTTCTTCTTTTTTGTTTAGAGTGATGGCATTAATGGTTTAATGGAGGAGTGTTATTTTTATTTTATTTTGATAATATGAGTATTATTTTACGTAATATTTAAAATTGGAAGATTTAAATACATATGACGCAATTCTTATACATTTAAGTATTGAACATCTAAAATTAGATATTTACTTACTAAATATTTTTCTGTATTTAAAAAAGTGTATTTAACTTTTAAAAAATAAATGATGATGATATTTTTGATATGATATTGAAGATTTGAGTGTTATAATACAAAATTTTCCATCTCATTTTCTCTTATTTCACTCAAATTTACATTGTCATTGTTTCTAATGAAGGGCTTTCAACAAGGGCTGCAAATAAATCCAGTCGAGCTGAGCATGTGCGTGTTTGAGTTCAACCTTGTTTACTATTACTAAGCTTGAGTTTGATTCAAACTTTTTAATATGGTGTTCAAGCTTGAGCTTGCTTGTCATTATTGAGTTTGAGCTTTATTTTAGTTTGTTCATAAGCTCGGTTCAAGTTGGATTATCAAGCATTTTAACGAACAACTATCCTTTAATGAAATAAAATAACTTTAATTAAATCTTAATTGAGCTTGTTTAAGAGTAGCTTATGAGAAATATACATGATATAAAGCTTATAAAACTATATAAAGTATAAATTTATTATTCATAAATAAATTTTAGTGCAGTCTTAATCAAATTCTTTAATAAATTTATTTATTAGTTTTAAATGATATTATTGGTGAACCTATAAATGAATCTAATGATAAAATATTCAAAATTTATTCATTTAGAGATTCTTTGAGATCTATTTTGTTTTGTATTTTTTATTTTTATTTTTATACTATTTTTAAAAAGTATGTTTGTTTAATGTATTTTTAATTTTTATTTTCAAAAATAAGAAAATTTATTTTTAAAAATAATTAAAATAATTTTTAGATATTTTGAATATTTATAAATATAATAATAATTATTAAATATATTTTGTCTTGAAATAAAATATAAATAAAATAAAATTATAAAATATAAAATAATATAAAAATGTTCAAGCTGGCCATATGAATGAGCTATAATCCTCGAGCCGAGCGACGGGCAGCTAAACGCTCGGTTTGCAGCCCTAATTTCTGTGTTCGAAACCCTCGTCTTTCTCTCCCTTCCGCTCCGCAAGTCTCCTAAAAAGAGAAGGGAGACTTCGCGAAGGTAACCCTCGCCTTTCCTCCCACCCTCCTTCGCGCGCTTCTGCTCGTCTAGATCCCGTAATCCGCCTACCAACAGGATTTGGTAAATCTGGATTTAACCATGCAAAAGCTAGGGGATCACACAAAGCCGTCGATTTAACTCATCCAAAAATGCCGTTTGGTTGGATTTAAGTTAAATCCGGCTTAAATCCTGCAACCAAACAGCCCCTTCAGTTAAATCCTGCTCAGATCTTCTACTAACCAACCCTTTATTAATGCGTGGATCGCAGTGGAAGCTTGTTCTCTGTTTTTTCTGTGATTATTTAGCATCCGGCGGACCTTATTATCATTCGTAGGACGGCGACGAATTTCCCTAAACAACTTTGATTTGATTCTTATTCGTCCCTTCGGAAAAGTCCCCATGTAAATGGTGGTGCTGATTTCCTCTATTGCTATCTCTCTCTCTCTCTCCGTCCAGATGATGAATTTAGTGGCTCTTTGGGGAGGGATGATGCTTGAAGACATGATCTCTCCATGTGAAAAAGTAAAACAAAAAACAATGAAATTGTATTATGGGGACGTGTATTTATGATTTACACAGGGAAATCCTATCCATGGCTTTATCTCCACCATGAAATACAGTCAGGGGTTCTTAATTTTATAACAATTATCAAGTTTAGTGCCATAACATAGCATGTGGTAGTGTGCTATTGATCTCTTATTTGAGTAAGAATCTGTGAAGCCGATGATGATGATTTAGAATTTTTCCATTGCCTGCACATGGCTACTATGGATTTTGTATTTGTTTCCTATGGTAATAAGGTGGTATTTTTGGATGGTCTGAAGCTTCTCAGGCAACCACAACTGCCATTACCAAGGGAATTCATGTGTAGCTATTAGTAGAAAGCTTATGCTCGTCATATTACATGACTCACTATTATCTGAGCCCACATCTCTTCTTATTGGCCTCTTATTCTTTTTTAGTTTTTAGAATGTAGTCCTTTTTGGATTGTTGGTGCTACATAATGTGCAACGTAGCAGCTACTTATCTTATTTCATTGGTACAACTCTCATCTGATTTTCTTGTCATGGCTCTCTTCTTTTTGTTCTTTTCTGTCTTTGGGAATGCCTTCCCTATGGTTCTGTTTTGTTTGAAGGAATTAAGCGGAAAAGAAATATTATTTACCTAATAATTACATCTTGATTGTTTGATTTAGGTGTAATTGACAACAAATTAGTTTCACCATGAATATTAGAACATTTACGTATTTCTTTTTATGATTCTTTAATTAAAATTGAAGTGTAGGTGATGTTAGGTTGTTTTCATTCTTCAGATTGTTTGCTATTCCTTCAAGCCAAAAAAAAAAAAGAAGCAAAATTTTCTTTCCACTGAATTAGTCCTCAACTAAGTGAAGAAAGACTATTTTCAATTCAATTTCTTCGGTATTTCTGTTTTCATTTCATTTCCATGTTCATAAATAAATTGAACACCAAACTATTTAAGCTTGTTCATTTATGAATTGAGTTTTTATAAAAGTTTTCAACTTACTTGATTAAATGATCATGAAGGAGCTTTAACCCAACCTTGCCATGAGTAGCTTGGTCAATATATTGGTTCATTTGAAGCCTAGACCCTTGATGACAAAGAAGGAATTCATTGTGGGAGCTTGCTAAAGAGTTTTGCTGGTCTTTATAGGTATGAGGCCTCTCTCTCTTACTTTCTCTCTCGTGATAGATGATCCAACTCTTTCCCTAGCCTTTATGAGTATGAATCCCGTCTTCATTCCAATATTTACACGTGAGATGGATTCTTGCTTTTTTTATAAATAAGTTTGAGGATTATAGTCTAATTTTTTTAATGGTTATCATCACTTTATAAGTTTGAGGGCCATCATTTTCATTCATATTTTATGAATGAAGGTGAAACTTGCAATCTTTCTCTATGAGAAAGGAAAAAGGAAATTGTATTGAGAGGAAAAATCTTTATGGGGGCGCTAAACGTGAATATCCTATCAGTTGCTTCATCTTCACGCTGTTAAGAGGTCTTAATTATATGATTGTCATCAAACATGGTGCCATCCACAACATATAGTATCATGTTTATTTCTATTTTTGAATAAAGAATTTATGATTTGGGGTTTAAGGCTTAGGATTACTAGATATTGGATTTAGTGCAAAATGGAGGAGAAGCTGGATTAAGGCTTAGGATTGCAAGATACTGGATTTATTGCAAAATGGAGGAGAAGCGGGATTTGAAATTATGAAGGATTTGAAGTTGTCATTTTGTTTTTTGGTTTTTTTGGTTTTTTTGTTTGATAGTATTTAGATTAAAATCTGAAATTAAAATGCGAAATGAGTATGTTTGGGAAAAGAGTAGAGTAGCTCCAGTGGCAGATAAGATTAGAGAGAGTCACCTTAGATGGTTTGGCCACATAAAGCGTTGGCCGTCCGATGACTCGATTAGGAGAGTAGATGTATTGGATTTGCCTTGTGTTAAAAACGATAGAGGCAGAGCTAAAAGACTTGGTGAAGATGTATACAAAATGACTTTAGTTTATTAGAATTAAATGAGAATTTGACACATAATAGGGCACAATGGAGAAGAAAGATTCATATAGCTGATCTCATATAGTGGGATAAAGGTTTGTTGTAGTTGTTGTTGACAGGATTTAGATTAAATCCCGCTGACTTGATTCTGATTGGTCTTTTGGGAAATGTCTAGTAAAACTTATTCATATGTCTTTGAGGCGGTGATGTTGATATTCTCCCGAGCCAACTCTCTCCCTCTCTCTCTCTGCCTGCGCTCTATGCTGCTCTGAGCTCCAATTATGATGGTAATTGCACAATCCGATTGTGTCATAATGGGATCAATTCTGCAGAGATTTTTATATCCTTAGCATCTTCATGCTATGTGAAGCAAGATTTACTCCTGATATGCCACTTAAAATACTACTAGTCGAAACACGAATCTTGATGCTAAAAGCAAGCTGATCCGAAGTTAAAACTGGTCGAGATCAAGCTCTTAAAATATCCTTGGAAACTTTGGATATCCGTTAAATCCCTAAATTTCAAATGAAGTTATTACAAATCGAATCTTGACGATAATCTAACAAGATCTTACAATTCAATTCATTCAACATTCAAATACTTAAAATACATCAAATGATCAAAGGAATCATTCTGAGGGATGATGCTTGAAGACATGATTTCTTCATGTGAAAAAGTAAAACAAAAAACATTGAAATTGTATTATGGGGAAGAGTATTTATGATTTACACATGGAAATCCTATCTATGGCTTTATCTCCACCATGAAATACAGTCAGGGGTTCTTAATTTTATAACAATTATTAAGTTTAGTGCCGTAACATAACATGCTGTAGTGTGCTATTGATCTCTCATTTGAGTAAGAATCTGTGAGGGCGATGATGATGATTTTGAATTTTTGCTGCACATGGCTATTATGGATTCTGTATTTGTTTCCTATGGTAATGATGTGGTATGTTTGGATGGTCTGAAGCTTCTCAGTCAACCACAACTACCATTACCAAGGGAATTCATGTGTAGCTATTAGTAGAAAGCTTATGCTCGTCATATTACATGATTCTAACTGTTATCTGAGCACTCATCTCTTCTTATTGGTCTTTATTTTTTTTTCCTTTTTTTGAATATAGTTCTTTTTTATTGTGGGTGCTACCCAATGTGCAACGTAGCAGGTAAAACTTCTTTGCATATGTTATTTCATGGGTTCAACTCTCATCTGATTTTTCTTGTCATTGCTCTCTTCTTTTGTTCTTCTCTCTTTTAACTGTGGGTGATGTTTGGTTGTTTTTCATTCTTCAGATTGTTTGCTATTCCTTCACTGAATTACTTTGCAACCAAGTGAGGAAAGATTATTTTCAATTCAATTTCATTAGTAATTTTGTTTTCATTTTATTTTCATGATTGTAAATAAATTGAACAAGCTATTTATTTATTTATGAATTGAGCTTTTATTGCAGTTTTCAACTTGATTAAATGATCATGAAGGAGCTCTTACCCCTAGCCATGAGTAGCTTGGTCAACATTTGAACTAGATTGCTAATTGACAAAGATGGAATTCATTGCAGGTAGGGTTGTCAAAAAAGTTCGTTGTCCGTGAATTGCTCGTGTTGAACTTGTTAAGCATGTTTGTTTTAGTCTCACACCGCAAAAAGAGTTTAGTTAAATTGACTTAGCTGGTTAAATATAATCTTAGTTGAATGTGTGGCTTCAAGGCTCCTTATGATATGAAATTCGAGCTAAAAGAGCAATTTGAGCTTATTACGAGCTGAACATGAATAATAGATATTTGAACAATTTCGAACACTAGCCAAACTTGAATAAACGAATTTTCAAATGAGCCGAACATGAACATACAGTTAGCTCGTTTAAGCTTGGCTTGTTTGCACCCCAAATTACGGGAGGTTGTTGAAGTGTTTCCCTGGTCTTTATAAGTATGAGGCCTCTCTCTCTCTCTCTCTCTCTTTCTCTCTCGTGTTATATGATCCAACTCTTTCACTAGCCTTTATAAGTATGTGACCTGTTTTCATTCTAATTTTTATGCATGAGATGGATTTTGCATTT